>CAJNIZ010044003.1:37840-52904 GCA_905231905.1 Symbiodinium pilosum
GGGGCCGCCCAGGAAACTATTGCCCTATCAAAGCTATAGTGCGGGCTCTAGTATAATCTCTATATGCGGGGTTATTTTTCGGCTCATGTAGCTTCAGATCACGCCCATCTGCATGCCTTGGCTTGCCTGACTTTACCCTCAAACCCTGCGGCGCATAAACTCCAAAGTCAAGGATACATATCCAAGGTTGGTGTCACTTGCTGCGCAAAATGCTTGGAGTAAGTAGTTTCGACTCGCTGCGCTACGCGAGAACGAGCCCTCGCGTACTGACCTGCGCCGCGCTCTGCAAATGGGAGCCAAGCTCGCCCGCGATGTCCGCTCCACTTATCGATCCCAAAGAACTTGAGGCAAACAACTACAAATACTTGGCTAGCAGCTGGCTACAGAGTGACGGATAGGATTCAACATCCCCAAAGCAACAGCAATTTCAATTGCAAAGCTCAACTGCTGTCTAGATTAAGAGGATGGACTACTGGGAGTCGGACAGAACCTAACAGCTCTTTGGCAGTCTTGAGTTACAAAGCGGACAAATTGGTCAAGTCCAGCTACATGTGAAAGCCCCCTTCTACCCTTCAGTTGCTAACCCTTCTTCACATTGTAGCGGCCAGGCGGCACAGAAGCACCATGAAGGACGTGAAGGCCCACACCTGAAGCTGATGTAGAAAGACACTGTTGGCCAAAGGCCACATAAGCTGTAGTCTAAACTCCTAGAATCCTCCTTAACAACCCCTATACTACTCCCCTTTATAATCCCCTATATAGGCCTTTTAAGGAATTTAGACTACAGCTCAAATGCTTGTCTGATTTGTCTTTGCGAAGGCAATTGACTCCCTGACTCGATTCGCGAAGGCAATTGACTCCCTGACTGCCTTTGGGACTCATAACATTTTCATGTTCTGCTCTGCGCAACATGTACCGCCGCTTGGTGTTCTCAAGCAACCCTCCGGATTAGCTGCCCGTTGACGGACGGTGTCCGGATAAACACACACATTCAGCAGTAAACGTGGCCGAAAGAACCTTTGTAATCCCTCAACACGCAAACGGTATGCCTGCCATCCCGCGTGTAGTATGACGGGGGACTACCCAGCAAAGCATCGCAGGTCAGGTCTGACCAGCTGACCCCAAAGCCGATTCAACAGACCAACTGTCAAAACGTGCACGCTACAGTAGCTGGGCCATACATGATCAAATGCTGGGATTGATAACCCTGTAGCCCCAAGTAGCTGAAATGTAGACACATGGCGGAACAGATTGTCTTCTGGTCAGCAATGCCCTTGAGTCCTGAACCTGGAAGTATACAGCGGGCCAGTGCGAATTCCAGTGTGGGGCAAAACGCAAATAGACATATGCGAAGTCCTTGCAATCATGCGTTAAGCTCCTGGCGATGGGAAACACCAAAAGACCTGGCAAAGTTGAGTGACGGTACTCGTTTAGACATGCTTTAGATATACATGCTTCAGCGAGGACTGAGAGCGCACTTAAGCAAGAGCACGCACGAAGCGGTAATGGGGGTGCCTCGCAAGTCCACGTAGGGATGCCTTTAGTTACGTCCGTTCATCATCTTCCCCACGCTGTCGCTCATGCTGTCGCCCTATGGGGCTACATCAAAGCACATGCGTTTTCTTCGCACCTAGCGCGCTCTTAAGTGGTATTATGCTGGTGTACAGATGATGGCTCGGTTCTTCTGGTTTCTGGAAGCTCCCACCAACATCTGGACGAATGTTGAGGCTTGACGAAAGGGGAGAAAGGCAACTATAGAGCCGCAAACGAGAACGTGCGCAAAAAAGGGAGCATCCTGTCTAACAAGGATTCCTGACTCCGTCACATGAAGCAACTGATGAGTTCCATGATATACTTTCATTTCAGCTGCCCGAGGGAAATACACTTAGATCACCCATGCATCTCAGCGCTCACAAGAAAAGTCCTTACTGGCGGCTTGTATACGGAATAAGGGAACAGAATCCCTGTAATATAATCTCTGCAGAATACATTCCCTTCTGACCCCGGAAAGACTCTAGATCACGAAGACCCTAACGGTCCAAGGAGGCCCAAATGCTATAATATCAATGGTATTTGGGCCCTGAAACCTGGGTCCTTGGACCCTTTTAAGGGTGACTTCAAACCTGCCCACGTCTGGCAGTTGGGCTACGAAGCCGGCGACTCGACTAAGAACTATCGAGAAAGTCTTCGTGCAGATTCTCCGTGGGGCTTTACGGTTTAGGGTGTTATAGTCCGCCTTAAGTAGATAGAATATGGGTATATGGGGATCTTATTATAATATACCCAAAGCCATATTCCATCTACTTAAGGGGGACGATAGGTCTGCAAACACTACCCCACCCTAAACCCATATATTGGGCCCTCCAGTCCATGAATAATGGCTACATGAAGCCTTAGGGTTTTGCAGACCGGAAGCCCCAAAGGGTCCAAGTGCTCAATTATTGGTGTTTGAATTGAAAAGCAACAAATACTAGAATCTGAATGTTTTTTGGTGCCTTAACCCATAGTATTTGTGTGTTCGGACCCTCAGGAAACCGGCACGCCATCTTCAACAAGCCTCCAGCTTTGCAAACTCAGAATCCCACATACCAGACACGCAGCTCCTAGTTCCAAATCGGATATGGATGTCATTCATCTTTAGGCCTCATGTTTTTGTGGCGGTATAAGACCTAAGCCCCAAATCGTTCGTTGTACTCCAACACAGGAACTAGAAGAAAAGCAGAAGTGCTAAACCCCAAACCCTCAACACTAAGTATCAAGAGCTTAGCTGCATCCTCTGGTCATCTTTGTGCGGTCGGTTCTTCTGGGAACCTTTGACTCTATTGGGGGGGGGGGGGTCCGAATTGGGGCTTCTTTAAGAAGGAATATACTGTTTTGGGTATATGAGAGACCCCCCTTTGGGGAAATACATGAACGCTAAAATCGCTAAAGCCCTAAACCCCAGAAGAAAACCCAACGCGCAAGCCGCGCTGTGATAATAGCTGCGAAGAAGACAAATGGGTCGCTCCGATAACCTGGCAAGACTTCCAAGTTACAAGTCACCCCCCAACCCCCTATGGTGTAGGGCGGTTATGTAGCTTAGGGTTTAGGGTTTAGGGTTTGGCGGTTATATAGCTTGTAGAAGCATGTATGGGGTGTAGGCTTTTCGAATATCATGGGGTTTAGTATTTAGGAATAGTGTCACCCCCCCCCTCCCCCCTTTGATCCAGTCGTTATATAGGTTGCCGGGTGCAGCAGGAGGTATGGGGCTTAGGATTTTTGACTATGACTATGTGGTGTAATGTTAGCTTCGTCTTCTGAAAGGGGGTGGCAATAAGCAAATTCCCCGGGCAAGAAAATGTCCTGAGATTTGGAATTTCTAATTTGACTGTGATTGCGAACTTACGATTTACTACATTTGCCCATGCACATACTGGCCGTTCAGAGGGTAAGTATTATGAAAGGGAGGGTGGTAATAATAGAATTCCTCAAAATCCGTAGAAATCATGGTTCGCACCTGGAATCAAGTCAAGATGAGAATACTCCTACTCTTACTCTTCATTCCTCCTACTCATACGCTTACTCCTACTCCTACTACTCCTGCTCCTACACCTACTCTTGCGCCTACTCAACTCTGAGAGAGCTCGGATTACAACCGCCAATTTCCGGACCTTTGTTTCGAGATTGGTCCGCCCGAATCTCCAAGAGGGGGAGGGGGTATTACAAAGAACCTACCATACGGCTGTAAGAATATTGTCCACGGAATATATGGGGCTATGTGGGGGCGAATCTCCGCCCCATACCCCAACATTTACTGATAGTATATTGCGGCTTTCGTTGTCAGGGCAGGTGTTGGGGGCCTTTTTTGCAGGAATGGTCCAAGGCAATGACATATACTCCTCTTTTCCTAAAGTACAGCACCATGAATCGAAGCTCAGGCAGCTCCATCTTGCAGCGTCCACCCTGCAAAACTGGAATTGGCAAATATGTGCGACTAAGCATCACTACACCCTACTTCCGGACTCCTCGAGTTAAGCTCCATACATGCCTTTCCTCTGCAGTCTGCTATGCAATGCCTGTTCTTTAATACATGCTTGTACAGATTCCAGGGGCACGCCGGCCTCTGCGCGTGGAGGATTGATAATGTCACCTGGGCTTGACAGAGCTGTTGGACAGAGTCACCCTCAGAGAGCTGAAAATTCAGAGTCTTGGCCGATGGCCTACTATGGACCATGGTTATCGTACCTACCTTGGTGCCCTTGCAGAGGAAACATTGTTAACGCCAAATCCTGCTTCAAAACGCTTGAAGCGCGTGGGCTATGTTTAGACCACTTAATGGCTGTTTGTACGACTTAGCCTCCTCTCTCAGTACTCCAGGAGAGAGAGCAGCGCACTACCTCCTTTCAAGCACTCATGCAGAAGTTCCAGTGCAGAGTAAAGCCCGCAACCCGCCACCATCAGCACCTCCACGATGGTGGTAGTCCGAGCAAACAGATGTGACACACGATTTGGGTGCATATCATGAGGCGATACTACATGGCTGCTTCTCCGACGAACGGCTGGCCTTATAAGCTGTATCAGGGGATCTCCCAAAATTAGGGATACCCTTTTTGGGGTCCCACAAAACATGGACTATAGTATTTTCGGGTATTGGGGTCCCCCTATTTAAGGAAACTACGATAACAACATCCGTTCGGGCGTGACGTGTCCAAACTGCTGTTTGAACCAGACAATGCGAACTTCCGGACTCTAGCAACTTGGAAAGCCCTCCCTAGAAGCCCGGTTACCCATGTATTGGGTTCCTGTCCTTAAGTTCCTATATGAATTTTTACTATCTATAAGCCCAGGACCTACTATATGGGTACCTGGGCTTCTAGGGCCTGTTACTCACAGAATCCTGCAAAGCAAGCTGAAGCTGATAATATCTAGAGGGGTTTCCCAAAATTGGGGGGGGGTACCTTCAAAGGGGGTTATAGAGGTTATATAGGGGTATATAGGGTTTAGGGTTTAGGGCCATAAACCCTAAACCCCAAATCCCTATATATGTAAGCCATATAGAGGAAGATACAGGAGCGAGTCACGGTGGTGAACAGAGCAAGCGCACCGAGAATGACTGTCAGCATGAAAATCTCCCGGTTCATCTGCAACGTTGAGGGTTAAGTGTTTCGGGTTCAGCGCTTAGGGAAGTGTAGGGGCTATTGGGGCTTATAGCGGGGTTATATAGGTTTTTTCCGGGATAATGGAAAAGAAAGTGGAAACTACCTTGAGAAGGCGTTTTGATCCAGCAACGCTTCAGCTCAGCGGGCAAGAAGTTTCCTGTTAATATACAAGCCCGCTGAAGGCAGCAAATTGCGCTGCGCTGCAGGGGGGCTCCAGCGCCAGACGTTTCCGCCGTATTCCTGTCCTATTCCAGCCTCTTGTCAGGGGTTTGCCAGGCTTGCATCAACCCGTTATCTGATGCACAACTCCGACTAAACATAACAGGCTGATGGCTGCAAAAGCCTTACCCATCCTGTGCCTTCATCCCAAATCTTATCCTCTCCCTCTTCCCTCAATAGCCAAGAGGAGAACTTGACAGGACATGTACAAACTGCAAACAAACGGTATGTGCCGGAAGGGGCACAAGCATGCACGCTCATGCCAAAGCTAGACCAGCAAGCTGCTCTGTTGAAGTTTCTGTTTGATCCATGAAGGGGTTTCCCAAAATTAGAAGTACCATTTTGGGGGTCTCTATGATAAGGCTTATAGTCTTATTGGGTCTTTATTGGGGTTCCCCTGCTTTGAGAAACTAGCATGACTAGGTAACAGGATGCCTACTGCCGTATGCACCTGCAAGGAATCTCAGCTTGAGGCGCAGCTTCAGAAAATGTCACACATGATCTCCACCAAGCACAATGCGCAGAACCCTAGGCCTCCATGCAGCGATTGATGTAAGGATACATCCGAAATCCTGGGAAAACTTGATGTGGATTTTGTAGTTGTTGGACCCAGCTACTGGATTATGATAGTTGCTGGGCTTTGGATGGTACATCCTGCGTGGGTGCACTGCGCGATAAGGGTGCCAAGCGCTGTTTTTTTGCCAGCGGGCACGGTCAATTAGCACAGCTAGCTGCTGAAGACAATTTGGGATTTCTTGCCGCTTATTAGAGACCATTGGAGACTGCTAGAATAACATCCATTTTCAATCCTATTATCCCTTGATACCCCCATGTAACCCTACATAACCTTTAACCTTAATCATAAACTCTGTGTAAACCTATTTATCCCCATGGGGCCATCAGAATGGCTTCGGACCCACGAGCTCCACAACATTTGTTGCTAGGGTTATATGGGGTTACATGGGGTTATATAGGTTATATAGGGATAATGGAAAAGAAAAAGGAAACTACTATAGTATATTGGAGTGACACATGGTTGCGATCCGGAGCATTCTCGTACCATGGTCCCCATGCAATCCTTAATGAGGGGCACCTCCATAATCCCCGTACAAATATGTGCTCATACCCCTGGGTAGAGGCTCTTCTTTTGAGACACTCCCATCTTGGTATGGTTTTCCCGATGTAGATGTTACTATGAGATGCTGAAGTTCAAAGGGCTTCTCCAAGTAGGAAGCCCTTGAAAGCCCTAGCAATATGTAAGCAGAACAAAGGAATCATGGGGGCAATGTAAGCGCAATGGCAGGACCACTGTGAGCAACTCCCTATAGTTGGCTTCACTTTTACTCCGTCCACAAGCCATGACGAGAAACCCCTCAACCCTAAACCCTCAACCCTAAACCCGAAACCGTAAACCCTCAACCCTCAACCCTAAACCCTCAACCCTAAACCCGAAACCCCAAATCCCACATGAAATTTGTAAGGGCATGTCAAATTACCCAGGTGGCCCCAGCTTGAATTGGGTAACTTGAGAGGGATAATTAGAGGGGCATATGGGTTTATTTGGTAGTTTCCTTAAATACGGGACCCCCATATAGGCCCCAGAATACTATATTCTTTATTATTGAGACCCCCATAATGGTACCCCCAATTTTGGGAAACTTTGATTTAGGGTTTCCCAACATCAGGAGCCCCTTTTTGTTCGGGGTTCTTATGATAAGGATTATAGTCTTTGGGGTCCATGTTGGGTTCCCCCTACTTTGTAAACTACTGAATCCTCATGTAACCCTAACCTGCAAGTTGCGACTTCCATCTCAAACCTGAAGCCAAAGCGTTCGGTAAGCTTTGCTTGTGTGCAGGAGCTTGGGGCCCCCCATAATAACCTACAGTAGCTGCAATCCCCAGACAATCCCTATATCCTACATCCCAAAAAATGCCTGGTTTGTGCGCTCCAGTCCAAACAAAAATCGTTCAATGTAGATTGAGTTTCGGATACCCGACAATACAGCGAGAACCTGTAGGGTCGCGATAGTCTTCGTTGACAAGTTCAATCAGGCCCCCCCTCGACACTCCGTTAGACGTGCAGCAAATCTCAGTAAGGCAAGAAGCCTGCATCCGGATCGGTTGACTCCATGGTGTCCAACAGAGAAGGGCGCGGTGCAGATGTTGCACGCAGCTCGGACACGTGTCCAGCAACGCAAGGCTGATACGCTGTTGGTGTATCTACGGCTTTGCCATGCTCCGTGCCAAAATCTGTCTACCAGTAGATGGCTGTTAACATCATCTAGTTGCCACTTTGTGCAAAAGTCTTGCTGAAGGCCTCAGAGTTTGATCAGCTTGAAGTCGTGACACGCAGGCGTACCGTGCCCAGCAAAGGTTACCCTGATGGGATACTGGCAGTACTCACGAGGTTATCATGCCATCCATGCCATGTCGGGACTACTGAGGTAAGTAAAACTAAGGAGTTTGGAATACTGTGGCAGAATACTTCGATCTGGCCAGACCTGGCAAAATGAAAGTCCCATGTCAGACCACTCTCGATCAGCGCTGCCCTGTCTGCCATTTTGCCGCGGTAGCTCTCTCACTTGGTCTCCACTGTTAACGAAGACCCGTGCAAGCACGACAACTGTAGTGCAACAATTGATCTGACCTTGGCTTGGGGAAGCGCCATGCAAACGACGTCTGTCGAACAGTGCGTAGTAATGAATGCATTCGCATTCCCATAGAGGCTTGCTTCAACAACGCTTCATACAGATCAGATTTTAGGTCAGCATTGGCGCCGCTGCATGACATTCAAAGGCTCTGCCTGCGCCAGCTGCAATCAAACATGATAGGGTTTGAGGCTCGCTGCCTCGGTAATCTTCCTCCCAGATCTCATGCCGGGCGGGCCACCAATCGTGGTTCTGCACGAACAACTAGCAAGATCAAGATCACGTCAAACTCCTTGTGCTACGTTGCTGGATCCCAAATTACGCGCGCAGCACCGCGTCATGGAGCTGGCATGCTCAGATGGCATCAGCCTGCTTCACCTGAGTAACGGGCACTGCCGTAGGCAATGCTCTCCCAACTGAAGGCCCAAGATCACACGAGGCAGAGTTTGTTCAACAACTGCTGCCTGAAGAGGTCCGGCGACTCTTGGCAAATTACACTGTTGTGCAAACACCACACTTCCAACTGAGCGAACCATCTGTCCCAAATGCGTTGCTGGGCCGGCCACCCGCCACACCATTTTGGGAGCGACTTTGGCACTACGCTTGTTGGTTGGTGACCCGACCATCTAGCTCTTTGATGCCTGACCTGGACCCCAATCCAAGAGCACCAAACTACACAACTCCCGCAAACCAACCCGCGGCCATGACATGCCATGACGCTTCCTCCTTACTTGCGCTGAAGCTGAGGTTGCCGCCCGCCCGCACCTGCCTTTGCCAGGAAGCCTCGAAGCGATCATGGGCGGTACAGCTACAGCACCCTCACGAGAACTAAAGCTCAGCCTGCGATCCATGCTGCTCGTCCTGTTTCTGACTGAGAGTCGCGCCCTTAGATCCTCCCCCTTTGCCACCTTTGCCTCGCGAGTGGCAAAGAGTTAGAAGATAGCGGAATGGCGACCCCAACTGACTCAGGGCCACACACCACACGCGACCATTCTTGCTAGTCCTGCCATTTGAGCACCCATGACACCTCGTGACCCCAGGCTGTTTCCGAGGGCTTTGCCTGCCCGTGTCGCCCGGCCAGTTGTTCTGACCTTCCACTCGCCAAGGAGGTATGAACGCTCCTGGACTTGCCTTCTCAAGGCTGTTTCTAAGCCTGCGGCCGTAGGTGGGGCCTTTGCCATGCCTGCCCAAAAGTGCAAAATGCACAGAACTTGCGTGAACCGATTGCTGAGGTCAGCGCTTTGGCCCTGGCCAGGTCTTCTGGCCTCTATCGGCGCAAGCCGGAGATCTCCTCTCTGAAGTCATTTAGTCTAAGACCCGCGCTCGCAGGCCAACCGTCTCGCGGCCTACCCAGCCTGCAACTCCCAAAGCCGCTTTACTTCCACTACGCAGATGATGCCGGCGTGACCACCAGTAGATCCAACGATCAATGCAAAACCCCCTTTGAAGTGTTACATGTTAAAAATCCTTCGCCCGGAACGCATGCCGGCGCAAATTTGGACAACGCCAACAGCTGCTGGCCCTTATCTTGAGAATAACAACGTACAGAGGTCACCAATCAGTAGTGGCTTCCGGCACGCGTCACTCGTGTCTGCTGCGCTGCAGAAACCGCTCTCTGCAGGAAAAGGAAACTCATGCTCAGGTCTTGACAAGATAGGCGCAAGTGCGGGGATTGAGCCTCAGACGAGAGGCGTGATGATTGCCATTCTAACTGCTGGCTGTGGTCCGCACCCTGGGACTTGGCACCGCCCACAAGCTCCGCCCAGCCTCAAAGCACGGTTCCGATGACAGGAAGATGGTTCTCCCACTGCTGTGGATCCGACGACGGCCCTGCACCTTCACCGCTGCCTGGCGCTGGACGGAGAACCACGCCAAACGCTGCATGGACTTGGTATGGGATTGACATGATCCTTTTGGGCAAGTGAGCAGAACAATCACACTTAACACCTGCGCTAGTGGATGGGTTGAAACTTTGGGCAGCTAAGCCCCACTCCCTTACATTTCCAGCTCATGCTTTGCTGGGCTTCCTGCTGGTGCCTTTCCAAGCGAAGGAAACTCCTCCACATGTTTTCTTCAAGCTCTTGCGCGTTCCGGGCAGGTTTGCTGCAAGAACTCTACAGCACAAACCTGCTCGGAAAACCATCTGGGAACTTCCATGGCAGCCCGTGGAAACCTCAGCCAAAAAGATTGAAGAGTCATCGCAGAAGCGCAGAGGCAGTTAGTATGCCTTTTGACCCAACTCCAAAGAGCGGCACAATTGTTTGGCACAGCGGCGAGGGCAACAAGGCGTCGATTCTGGGCCAAAGCTGAGCGACCAGAGCAGTTTCTAGATTCCTTCGCCGAAGCGAGATTTGAAGCATGAACTTGGAAATCTCTGAATTTGACTCTTCCGTCAAAGATGCCCGACATGGGCCGGTTGATTGGGGTCTTGAGGCAGTCTAAGTACCGTGCACGCACATACTCTCCCACTACGCCATTGCATGTTGCCGGCGTTTTTGTCTTGAGGTTCTCAAGCTCAGCTTCACCCACTTTTTTGCAGTTCTCTTCGTGAGCATTTAGTGATAACAGAAATGGATGATACAGCAATGGATGATTGTCTGACCAGACGTGCAGTCTAGCATGAAACACAGCACCACGAAGATGTATGGCCAGCAGTCAAGGACATCGAGGGTGCACGGGTCTCACGCTTTTGCTGCCTCATGCATTTTCCAGGGACTGCAGCAGCAAGTCTCCGGAACGCACTTCTGCGTTGTGAGACCCCCTATGCCCTGGCTTCCTCCCCGGTCGCCATGACACCTGCAAGAACGGAAAAACGGCTTCCAGAAACATGAATGTTGGAGAAACTACCCTATCACAGGCTACCCACCTCCCAAGCTGAGGTTTCGCAGAAATCTTGCTTTGCAGGCACTCATGCTTGGCTATCAGGAGCCACGCTCAAGACAAGTTTTGCAGAGACACAACACGAAGCAGCAATCTGTAGAACTGAGGTGAGTAGCCGCCTACACACGCATGCGGACACTCAAACTGTCTGATCTTCCACACGCTATAAAGGAATCATGCTCCTGCTCGCACATGTGACAAGAGAGGTGTGAGCCTCAGATATTCGTCAAGGAACGCCACAACACGCCAGCCTCTTGCTTGACTTACATAGAGTCATAGCGGTGCACCCACGTCAACACCTAGTAGTCCCCAACCAGCCAAACTGGCTGTACCAGCGGCAGCGGCTTTCGTCTAATTATGCATGGTGTTGCTGTCATTTCTGAAGTGGAAGCTGAAAAGTGCGAGGATGGCTGGTTTATTATGCTTTTGCTACGCAAGCCCATTGCACAAGTTCAGCAAACCATCTCATCGTGACGCTGGCTATTGCGGTGGAGGCGGTTTCGTCTTTGACGCATCGGCAGTGATGATGATGATGATGATGATGATGATGGTGATGGTGATGGTGGTGAAGCATATGGTAGGTAGGTTAGGATGAGGACGAAGAGGCAGCACAACTATGTTCGGCCTAGTCATTCATCGGCATCCTCATCCGCGTTCCCATCGTCATCCTCATCGTCTGCAGAGCCTCCATGTGGCACAGTCATTTTATGGACTAGAGGGGTGATGTGATTTTGGAACCCCATTAACTGCCAACAAGTTCTCCAAGCATACACACCCAAGCGCTCGAGGCAGGAGTCCTCTAGTTCCGCTTACCCCATGACAGCAATCCATGACTTGCTGCTAGGAGCGGAAAAAACCCATAAACCATCATCCTGGCTGAAAATTGAAGTATTGCAGCCATACACTTTGCAAGACCGGGCGTACTCAGCGACTGCAATGCAGACACGCAGCAGCAATTACGCGACATTTGGCATCAACTCACCTGCTACTTTAGGATACTCCCAAACCCAAACTGGTGGCAGGATATGCACAGCCACCTGGCGCCCCGGAGGTTGTTTTAGCGTAGTCCTGAGCATGGTGAATTCTGTGCTTCTGGGACCTTTTAGGATCTTTGTTCGAATGCAGCCTCGCGCAATTATATAAGTTCACGGAAAAGCTATCTGCCTCTTGCTGTGCGTTTGAAAGCTTGCCTTGGGCTATAGAAGGGGCTCTGGATTTCGCAGCCACAGTGTTTATGGTGTCAGTCCAACTAAGCTGTAGTCTAAACTCCTGGTATTCCCCTTAGTAACCCCTATAGTCGTCTCTCAAGGGGCCCCGATTGTGGATGAGTAGTGTTTTTCTTGGTGGTTGAACCTAGTAAGATTATAGTTCCTTATATAACATACTACACCCCAAAGGGAGGATAGAATCTTACTCTATAATGGGTGCCATAGTATCCCCAAATAAAATACTACTCAGACGGGCTGTAGGTACCGAGCCTAGGCTTAATCTGTCACCCCCCTGCGCAAGATTCACGATAACTGCATGTCTTCCCCTCAGGGTCCAAGGACCCAAGAAAAGGGTTTTAGGCCCAAATGCCACTTATATTAGAGTACTTGGGCCCTAACACCCTATTATTTGGGTCCTTGGACCCTGAGGGTTCCTTAACCCACCTAGACTTTCTCCATATGCAGACATGTATGGCCATGACAAAGGAATCCTATATGAGCTATAGTCTAAACTCCTAGTATCCCCCTTAATAAGCCCTATAGTAGTCCCTCATATAATCCCCCATATAACCCCCATTTAAGGAGTTTAGACTATAGCTCATATTGCGTTGCACAAAAGCACTCGAGCCCGAGCGGCTGCCATGATGAACCAAAGGATTGTGTGGTAACCCAGCTTCCACTTTATGTTTCATCTTCCTCTCCATTGGATTCTACATTATTTGGGTCCCTAAACCCTATAGTAATATAGGCCTACATCATCCCTACCAACCTCTTTCACGGGACTCGTGGGACGCTTCTGTTACAAAGGGGTTGGGATCGCAAAATTACCACCCCAGGCCCAAACAAATCACGGAACCCTCACACTCTAAACCCTAAACCCTTAGGCACCTTACGGCGACTGTGGGGATTTGTAGGGTTCTTTGTATAAGCTTGGGCCCATTTTGGTTACAGATTATATGAAAAGCAGGGCGCAACAAAAAACATATCTCAAACGAGGTATTCCCTGTATTATGAAGACTCCTCAAGAAGGGACACGAGATTGTCCAGGCCTTTTCCTTCACGCGCTTAGCCAGGGGCGAGAACCTTTCCAAAGGAATGCCCAGAACAGATATTGCGGGGTTTCCAAAGCAGCCTACCTCCAGGGAACGTAGGGATATGCAGGGATTGTGCGAGACTTATGAGGGTCCTTTTGAAGCAGCTTTAAAAAAGGTATTTCATCGGTATCATTGCAATCGAAACCAAGGTCTTCAAACACTCGCAGCCCTAATGAGGTAGAAGAACTGCGGCAGTAGAATTTGAAAGGGGAGCCCGGATATCACCTCCCATGCAGCTATGCCTGAGGAACTAGCAATGTCCTGGCTATAGCAGAGACCTTCTTGAAAAACGGTACTGGGTGTAAAATTGCCAGCCCAGTCTGCATGATGTTCCTTCCTGATCCTCCAGGTGTCCCTACTGACTCCGTGCTTTTTTAATATCCACCATGGACCTACTTAACTACTCAAGCTGGATCATGCCCGGATGTCTGTCAAGGTGAAAAGCATGCTAAACAAGTTCTGGTGTGCCATCTTCACTACTCTTAAACTGACACTGAAGTACTAGTCTTACGATTACTCCTAATACTATTACTAGTCTTGGACTGCGACTTGTCTTCCTCTGCACGGGCAAAGTAGTCCACGACCTCCACACACAAACAGGTTCAGGCGAAATGAAACATCAACTCGTTCATCACCTGAGGGAAGCAGGATGATACAAAAGAAGGGCCACATGAGCAGCAGCTTTGCAAGGGATAGTTCAGGACACTTCTTGGAAGGATCTGCCCAGGTTGGTTGAGGATCAGCGGTACTATTATTGTTTTTACATTTACGATTACTATTATTAGTATTCTCACAATAAGTACTAGTATTATCCTTGGTCTGAAGTTCCGTAAACAATCACGGCTAAGTCCTGCATAAGGGCACAGCTTAAAGCATGCAACGAAGGAAACCAAGTGCTTACGCAACATACACTATTGCCTTCCGAAAGAAAAGGTGCAAGATCTCCTCCAGAGAATCAAACATGGCAAGAAGTATTAATAGTACTATTGGTAATAATAGTACGTATTGTAATACTAACAATGGCAAGAATACAATACTCATGATAATCATAGTAAAAACAATTGTAATCAAAGATAAGAGAGTAAGAACAAATTGCACTCCGTGCCTCCTTCTTGAACTGCTCTCCGGTCTCAGTTCAGCAAACCGCGAAACCGCATCACTGTCAGAAAGCCAATTAGTGCAGAAATTCCCTATTATACCATTCTTAATATTACTATTACTATTACTAATAATACTATTGCTACTACTAGAAGGATTACTCTTGCTGTTAACATTAATAATAATGCTACTACTACTACTACTACCACCACTACTACTACTACTACTACTACTAAGAAGTTGTCGCGTATTTGACAATGCGTTTTTCTTTACTTCACGCGTGTTTTATGGTGGTTTCGTTCTTATTTGAGCATTTCTGCGGGGGCGGCTGGCTTAGTATCGAGGTGTTTGCGTTGCTTGAAAATGTGAGTTTTATGGTGGTTTCCTGCTGAGTTCACGATTTTTCGGGGTGTGTGCTTTTGCTGTTTTTTGACATCTACCGATGTTAGATTTTGTCTCACGCGGTTTCGTATTCGTACGTTCGCGCTGCCTGAAAATGTGCGTTTCATGGTGGTGTCGTGCTCATTTCATTTTTTTCTAGGGCGCTGGCCGTACTTTTTAAGACTTTGAATTAATTTTACCATCGCCCCATTAGTCCAGGGTAGCTCCCATTAGTCCAGGGTACGCCCTATTAGTTACTTATTCGTCCAAGGGTGTGAGGAGTTCTGGTTCTATTTTATCATCGCCCCACTAGTCCAGGGTAGTTCCCATTAGTCCAGGCGACGCCCCATTAGTCCAAGGGTATGAGGAGTTCTGATTTAATTTTATCATCGCCCCAT
>CAJNIZ010044004.1:0-10383 GCA_905231905.1 Symbiodinium pilosum
GACTCGCGCACTCAGGGCTTGGACTGTAGTGCGGGACGCAGCGGCCGCCTACCTTGCCTCCGTTGGGGCTTGTGCTCCGGCATGCAGGGAGCTTGACCAAGGGTATGCGCCGAACGGGCTTGCCTCTGAGCCTGTCGTCTGCCTTGCCGCCACTTCCTTCGGCGCAGGCCTCGAGCAGCCGCTCGCCACTCACCTCGCCCTGGGCATGAAGCAGAAGGCGCTTTCCGCCCTCTCCGACACTGCCAGTTGGAACCGGCACTTGTCTGTGTCTTCTGTCACAGCCCACGCTCTCCTGCGTTCCGAGGCTGAGCAGGGCGCGCGTGCGTGGCTTGCCGCCATCCCGACTGGGCGTGCTCGCATGGAGAGCGCTGCGTTTGTGATGGAGCTTCGACGGCGCCTGGGGGTGGCGGACGCCCCGGCCGACACGTGGTGCCCCAAATGTGCGGGGTCTTGGACAAGTTCTCCTTACATGCAGGCACCTGTGCTGCTGGTGGGGAGCGCACTCAGCGGCACAACGCGCTGCGCGACCTTCTGGCTTCCTGGGCCGACCGCGCCGGCCTCCAAGCAGAGGTTGAGAAACCAGGCCTCTTGCTGCCACAGCGACCGGATGAAGCACGCCTGGCTCAGCCGGCCGGCAGACATCTTCCTGCCCTCCCTGTCTGGAGGCCCTGCTGCACTTGACCTGGCCGTCACGGCCCCACAGCGGCAGGAGTCCCTTGCGCAGGCCGGGCAGCAAGCCCTTTCTGCCGCGTCCCAATATGCTGCTGTGAAAGCGGCGCATTTGAACACCAGCCAGGTGTGCGCTGCCCAGGGTGTGCGCTTTGTACCTCTTGTTGTCCAACGCTTCCAAAACTCTCCAGCTGTTTTCGCGTGCTGCTGCTGCTGCCCGCACGGGCGCCGATGCTGGGCTTTTGCATGCCCAGCTCCTCCAGGAGCTCTCTGTCTTGCTACGTAGCCACCATGCCCGTGCCGCGCTCCGCTGCCGCGCGGAAGCTTCTGCCCAGGCTGGGGGCCCGTGAGCCCGGCCTGTGGCCCTTTGCGACTTCATGCTTCATGCCCGCCCTGTGGCCTGCCGCCTGACTGCTGCCTGGCCGTGTTGTTGAGTCCGGCCGATCCCGCCTGGTCGTGGTGATCCCGTCGACTCCCGCTCTTCTGTCCTCCTCCGCCGTCGAGTCCCGCTGTGTTGGCTGCGTGTGCTGACGCGGTCGATTCCGGCGCGTGCCACTAGAGTCACTAGGGTACATAGCCATGGGGCGCCCGAGAAGTNNTACCCCAAAGCCCCCTTCTCTGACCCCCCATGAGACCTCGGCTTGCACCTGTCATGGTGGGGTTTGTTGGCACCAGACTTCTTTGATATTCACCCCCAGCACCCAAGAAGGAACTCACATTCCTAGCTTATTGCACGTAATTGTGCATTGTCATCGTCTGATGCTTTGCTATCATCATTATCCTCATCTCCGGCATTATGGCTCTTTTGCGTTGGTACGCTTGGGTACTGCCCCTACTCTGTAAGAGTTGGACAGTATTCATAATATGCCTGTATATAGCCCTTAATATAACCCCTGTTCTAGACTGTTCATGGGTAGGGGGGAGGACCCAATGGTAAACACTAAGCCCTATAGTCCCTAAACACTAAACCCTGAGCCCTAAACCTTAAGCCTTAAACCCCAACCCTAAGCCCCGTGCCCTGAACACTTACCTTTATAGCCCTAAACCCTAAACCCCCAATACACAAGTCCCCACTGCGGCGGCGATCCCAAATTTAGTTGCTCTGACTCTTTTGAGATGCTTCTTCCGAAGCCTGGAGAGCGCGCACAACAAAAAAAACATGGTAGGGACCCAGAATGTGTTTAGCATCGCCTTGGGGCTGACCACTTAAGATAGGGTTTAGGGGTTGGGGTTTGGGATTTAGGGTTTGGATTTAGGGTCTAGGTTTTAGGATTTACAGGGTTTAAAGCTTACGGGACGAAATCTTTGCTTCTGGCAGAAAACAAGGGTTGAGAGCCACGTGTAGCAGAGATCAGGGTCCGCTCTATCTTTGTTGTCATAAGCCGGCAACAAAAAACTTCTAATCGAGACTTGTTTTGGAAGTTGGAGGTTAGGGTTTTAGGTTCGTAAGGTTGAGGGTTTGAGGTTTATGGGGTGTAGTGTTTAAGGCGGTTTTGTAGGCTTTAGGGTTTAAGATGTGTAGGGTTTGGGATTAGGGCTCCTAAACGCTAAACTCTTTATAGGGTTCAGGGTCAGGAATCCTCCAGTCCATCTCGTAGCCCCTGCAACGTGGATGTGTAGAGGGTGTTTCTGTCTGTCCAGATTGGGTTCAGGGCTTGTGGTTTAGGTTTCAGGGTTTTGAACATTCGCAGATGAATATACACATCATAGTAGTTGAATTTCAGTCTCTTTCCCTAGACCCTAAATCCTCAAGCCCAGAGGAATGCGATTTCTTACTGTTTTTCTGTCGAGAATATTGGACTATGAAAAAAAAAGGGGTTAGGGCTATGAAGGGATTATATTCCCTGATATATTCCCTGCTAAGAACCAGAAAATCTAGGGCAAAACATATGCAAAATCAAAACCAAAAGCAACAACTCAGTCAGAACCAGCCCAACATTCGCACAAAGCTCCGAAGCCGGACCCTACGCGGTTTAGGGTTTAGGGTTCTGTATAAACCGTAACCGGGGCTATTTAACAGCAGCCCCTAAACGCTACCTGCACTGCCAATTACCTACAGGTTTATGGCTTAAACCTGCTAGTTAAGGTGTTGTTATGTAGGTAACTGGGGTTACTGGTAAACCGGTACACCCTAAACCCTAAACCGTATTCTGCGTTCCCTTATTCCCTACCACCCCCCCCCCTGGAGCTTGGCACCACTTGGCGTCAGTCCTGCTCAGTAGCCTGCTGATAGCCTGTAGCGGTGAATTCATACTCCACCGCGCAAGGTAAAGCCTCTGAGAGTTTAGGGTTTAGGTTGTTTTGAGTCAGCAGCACGGCCATGTACAAACCCATACCCACCCCCAGGCAAATATGGAAGCTGATATAGTCCCCTTTAAGGACAATAGAGTAGTATTTTATTTGGGGATACTATGGTACCCAATATAGAGTAAGATTATATCCTCCTTTTGGGTATAGTATTTTATATAAGGAATATAATCTTACTAGGTTCCACCACCAAAAGCCCTAAACCCTGAACCCTAAACCCTGAACCCCTAAACCCCTAAACCCTAAACCTTAGGCTCAACCACCGAAAAAGAAAAAAAAACTACTCGATAGTCTTTCCAAGGCCAAGTTCGGGCTTCGATGATTGCTCCAACGTCGGTCCCCCTTCTATACCCCCAGGGTAGAAACTTTCAAAGGGTACCCAGGGTTTAGGGTTTAGGGCTTAGGGTCAAAGGGCCCCAAATTAGGACCCCTAACTCCTAAACCCTAGATGTAACAAACTCCCCTTCGTTATCTACTGCAAAGTTGGCTGCCATGGCACGCCCACTAAGCAACCGCCGAGGAGGTGTCTAGTCAATTGTCTTATAATGGGGCGGGGGTTTTGGGTTTAGGGTTTAGGGTTTAGGGTTGGGTTAGGGGTTTAGGGGCTTAGGGTTTAGGGGCTTGCGGTTTAGGGAAGGGAGGAATAGGAATTAGGGATCAGGGCTACGGGGAATATCACCCAAATAGTTTTTTGAGTGGAAAAGAGCACGGAAAATTGAACAGAAAGTTGTATTATACTGTGGTTGATAGAGAGTAGTTAAATAGGTAGGAGTTTGGGATGATACAAAGGTCTCGTTTCTTTTCTTCTCTGGGTCCAGCGTTTAGTGCAGCTTTAGGAACAGGATTTTTGATAAAGTAGATAGAATATGGGGTGTATGAACTGTAGTCTAAACTCCTTAAAAGGGAGTTATATAGGGAATTATATAGGGGATTACTATAGGGGCTATTAAGGGGGATACTAGGAGTTTAGACTATGGCTCATATGGGGATCTGGGATCTTATTTTAATATATCCAATGCCATATTCTATCTACTTAAGGTGGACTATAGGGTTTAGGGCTGCCATCTGGCAGTTCCTCAAAATAGGAGGCTCTTGGGGAGCCTCAGGATACATCGGAGCTACTTTTAGGTTTTAGGGTTTTAGGGTTTAGGCTTTAGGGTTTAGGGTCACTTGACGTTGCATAGGACTTGGCCACTACTTACAAGTACGCTGTAAGGAGATGATGGAGGCCTGTCCACGGGATGATTTCGGGGTCAGTTGGATAAACTCTCATGTACGGGCCCAAGTAAGTAGAACGGAGCTTGGGGATTGTTATGGTAAAGATAATAGGGGCTGATGCCTAAAGTCGTGCAGCACCAGCGATAAAGATAAGGGGGAAGCATATTCCTAATTGCTCAGGCTTCCACATCCTTCAGAGAGACCCCCGCGGCCACTTCCTATACTGAACACCCTACTTGAAGGTTGCTGCTAGTATAGACCAGGCTTGCCAATATCCCTAAACTCTAAACTATCCTAAACCCTTAACTCTAAACTCTAAACCCGCAACCCTAACCCCTAAACCCTGAACTCTAACCCCTAAACCCTTAAACCTAAAGTCAATATAACTACCTCAACTTCCCGAGTAAGTCTCGAGCATGGCAAAGGTTAGGATTATAGACTTGCCTCGGAAGAAGTCCGATATCGCATGTCTTGGGCCTACTGTTATTCTAGAATCCTAGAAGCCTAAATAGCCACCGAAATCAGTCCATCGTAGAAAATCACCCAAGACCGCAATCTTTGGGTACTGCCCTTATATACCTAGTAGCGGTCGGATAATAATTCTAGTATGAATGTATGATCCCTGTTATGGACTGTTACTGGGTGGTGGCAGTACCTAACCTATTCTAATTGAAGGGGCCTCAACATTCGGCTTCAGGCTCGGTTTGGGCTTTAGAGTGTAAGGGTTTAGGGTCCATTTGGCAACGGCCAACAATTTGAGTCAAAATCAATGGAGTTCTACGCTAACCTTATATAAACGTGTATATATATATATAGATATATATACACACAGAGCCCCAAAAAGGGACCCCAAATTGTTTGAAACTCCCTCACTACACCGGGAACCAAAGCGTGCTCCTCTTAGGACAGGTTCCGCAAGTGCCTACAAAAAGGATTGCAGAAAGATCAGACCCCTCTTTTCTTGGAGCTTCTACATTTAAACCCCAAGCCCTTAACCCAACCCTAAACCCTAAACCCTAAACCTTTGCAAAGTGACATCGGGAATGGGGATCCTAGTATCGCCCATCTTACATTCTTCAACCCTTGAAAGGGGTAGGAGCCTTGAACTTCTCTTCCCCAATAACAGGGTTAAAAACGTGTAAACTTTAAGTATAGAGACCTAGGGTTTAGGGTTTACGAGGCCCAAGAAGGTTAAAGTTCTTCTATTGGCTAAGTAAGGAAAACGACAGTTACTGCTTGTTGCTTACACTCCTTGAACTACGGTGCCCCAAACAGTTGTTCTAGTGCACACCCCTGCGTTACGACCCGTGATCTCGTAACACAAGTCTCAATGGCTCAATTCTGCATTGAAACACTGTGGCCTGGCAAAAAGTCTATAGTCATACTATAGTCCTTGTGCGCCTTTGGTACATAGCTTTGTCTGCATCCGGCCAGCGCAGTTAGCCAAACCCCTCCTTGCCCCCATAGGCCAACAGGAGCTTTCCAGGGATTCAGTCCCCAAATCAAAACCGCTTTAGACCCGCAATTTTGAGAATAGAAACTTACTGCAGAGCATCGACGTTTGACTTGGTCAGCCTTCTCTCGCTTCTGCAATCTGATGACTGCTGATCAACACGCGAGGTAGCGAAATTGGGCGAGCTTCCTGATGAGAACTCGGATCCTATGTTGTGTGAAGAGGGGGACCTTATGGCCATCTGATGACAGTGCAAAACTTGCCGACAAAGATTGGTTTGCATTACCTTTGTACCTGAAGCATGCTGCGTACAGTCCCATCAGAGATTCAGCATTCGCAAAAGGCTCTGACAAATCAACCTGCTGCATATGGTCACCATCATGCTTACCCCGCAGTAGAGAAGGTCCTGCAAAGATAGTGGCTTCTTCTGACAATCTGATTCACGCATGCTGCGTGAGCCCTGCTCGTCAATTCTCTCCGACAACACTATAGTTCAAGTTTGGGGTTTCTGACATGTTTGATCTTACAAGACTCAAACTGCAAAGCAAACTGGGGTCCATTTTCCTTTCAGCCCCGTAAATGGCGGACCAACGCTACTTCATAACCCTTGCCAAACATCACGCTGCACAGGACTGGCGTGGTCCTCCATCTTGCTGCTAGCGCTGTACACATGCCTTACGCCGCAGGCGCAAACAGAACGAAAAAACTGGCCTCCGGTTTAGGGAAGTTGCGTTAGGCAGAACCCTAGGTATCTAAACAGCCCAATGTAGGTAACATTTACAGACTTTGGGGCCCAATGTAGGTATTATTTGTATGCTTGGATCCCTAGGGGAAGAGTTTGTGAGAAGTTACGCAACATTTCTGCATTGGGAACAGGGTTCTAAACCCTAAACCCACAAGTTAAAGCAAAAACAATCTGCATTTGGGAACAAGATTCACTAAGCCTTAAACCCTACACCCCTGTTTCCATTTCATAGCCATTTCATTTTTCATGTGATTCTCCATTGAAAGCAGGATTCAGGCAGGGCAGTTGGGGTCTTTGCGGATGAGGGGTTCTGTTGTTAAAAAGACCAAAGACAAGGTGTGGAAGCAGCAGCACGGACGTTTGATGTATAATATATAGTATAGTACACGCTATTCTGGCATATCGTAGTATACTTTAATAGAATATAGTATATTATATAATAGAGTAATATATACTCTAGAATATTATAGTATATTATAGTACAGCACACAAGAAATCTGAGGGCGAGTATGGCCCACAAGCATCAGACAATCGCCGGGTGGAGTTTTCTTTCTGGTGTTGCCACCGCCCTTATCATTGTGTTGTGGCACGCTTCTTCATTGCTACTGGTAGATGTCTTCGGACCAAGACCACTACCACCACATACAAACTGACCACCAACCGCTGCCGTCACCACCACCATCACCACCACCATCACCACTACCACCACCACCACCACATTCTGGTACACATACATTTTCTTGCTTGTGCAAGGTGCACGACCCCAATCGCTCCAAGCGGGCCGTTGGCTTGTAATGACATTAGTAATGACTAGATAAAGTGAAGTGGCAAGTATCGACTCCGACATTGTCAGTAGAGATGGCCGGTCGTTCTAGCCAGGCCTCTTATAATGAAGCAGCGAAATTTTGCCCCAACAATCCCAATACGCGAGTACTTCGAAGCCTTTCCACCGGCATTCCTCGAAATCTTGCCACCCCAAAGGCCCACCGAAAGTGAACACTTGCCACTGCATATAGTCTCCCTTAAGTAGATAGAATATGGCTTTGGGCATATTATAATAAGATGCCCATATACCCCATATTCTATCTACTTAAGGGGGACTATAACCCAATCCCGAATCCCCAACCCTGTTCCCAATGCCAGTCTCCGCTTCTCATCTTGCATTATCTCCGCACAAACATCATCGTTGTTACGTCTTTTGCTCCAACAGTGCACGGGGAAGGATTGAAACCCCCATAACACAGTAGGTTCCATTTCTCCATTATCCCGATATAACCCCTGTATCCTAAGCCCTAAGCCCTAAACCTTAAACCCTAAGCTCCTAACTCCCATGGATCCTAGCCCTCGTTCAGGAAACAGACTTCTCACTGCCAAAGATGCAGCAAAGGCGGACATGAGTCCAACGTGCGGGCAATGGGGGTTACATTGGGGTTATATTATAGTAGGATATATATATATATAGATAGGGTTTGCATTATAATAGGATATATATATATGTATATATATATATAGATAGGGTTTGGATTATTATAATGGGATATATATATATATATAGTATATTAGGGGCTTAGAAGGAATCAGCTCGAGGGTGTTAGCTACTTAGCTTCCAAGGTTTAGGCTCCGGCTTGGACTTCAGGAGTCCCTCTATAATTCCTACGGGTTGGGTTTAGGGTTTAGGGATTAGGGTTTAGGGTTTAAAGGGATATACTGATGATGGAGGAAATCTTGCACCACTTAGAGCCCCTAAACTACTTTTTGGGGGACTTAAGGTGGAGTTCATCCATCAACAGTATAACATAGCTGTTCTATACATTTTCTTTTCCATTGCCACTACATACCCCTATATGTGTATGTATGTATATATATATATACCTTATTATAGCGATTTCCATTTTCTTTTCCATTATCCGTATACAAGACCTTTATACATATGTGTATATATATATACACACACCCTACTAAAGCAGTTTCCATTTTCTTTTCCATTTTCCTCTATATAAGACATGTATACATATGTATATTTTTATAGAAATATACACCCCATTGTAGCAGTTTCCATTTTCTTTTCCATTTTCCTCTATATAAGACCCTTGAGCTGACTGCTTCTTGACGGGCGCACAATGGAGATGCATTACTCTTGGGATCAAAGGCAGGCCGATGAATTCTAGGACATCGGCAAAGAAGGATAGACACGAGCTTTGCTAAACCCACGCGATCGTGGGCCGTGGGAAGCGGTTGTCGAGCACTTGAGGCAAAGATTCCTGCCGATTGTTTTTCTTTTTTCGGTCCCGTAGCCGCGGCAGGGAGCTTGCAAGACATTGGATGACCATCTACCTTCATATAGGCCGCAGCAATTGCTTCATTTTTTATTTTGTTATCCAGCCCCATCGGCCTTTCCACCAGGAAGCGTCTGTTCTCCGAGGGTGCATGACTGTGTTTTTGCTCATGGGTATTTTGGTGGGTGCCAGCAAGTATTATTCCAGCGAAAATGTCCTACGGCAAAACATGCTCGGGGCCCGCCTACACCCATTTGACCATGCGAGAGCTCTTAAGGCTCAGAGTTCGTGTTGTCTCAAGGACACAGGAGAGAGATAAAAGTGGAGGCAAGGGGGGAGTGACAGCCCTCAACCGCCTCAACCCTTAAACCCTAAACCCTTAAGGCCTAAGGCCTAAACTTGCAATCCCTCACCCCAAAGATTCTCCTAAGCGGTTGTTTTCTCAATTTTCATGTTCAGGACTTGCAATCAACTATGCAGATCTGGGCAATTGCACAGAGAGGCTTCTAAAACAACAGGATTTGGGAAGTCCCAAATAGGAACTATTTTTTATTGCATAGTTATCCAGACACAGCACCAGGTGTTGATGATTGCAAGAAATTCCAGCTCTCATGTCCACCCTGAACCCTCCACCCCCAAGCCTAAACTCAATCTTCCGCAAAAGTGCCAAAATCATTTCCATCATCCACTCCAGCACTTGTTAACCTAAATGCTGGTGCCGCTGGCGGTTGCCGCGCTTGGTGCGGCATTGGCCTTGGCGTGGTGGTTGCTGCGAAGGCTGGGCGATAACTAGCCCTAAACCCGCCTACACTCTACTGCTTGGAGGGTCAGGTGGACTTACTAAGTAGGTGAATACTGGGGATAAGTGGGGTTACTATATGGGTTATAGGGGTTCTTAACCTACTTACTAAGTCCCCCTGACCCTCCAAGTGGCTTCATGCAATCTTGTGGGACGCCATCCCTAGACCCCTATACTCTACCACGGTTCTCGTAGGGTTCAGGGTTTAGGGTCTAGGGTATAGCGTTTAGGCAACCCTAGAAGCCCAGTTACCTATATATTGGGTTCCTGTCTTTAAGACCCTATATAAGTATATACTATCTGTAGCCCAAGGACTTTAGGGTCTAGGGTATAGGGTTTAGGGGGGATACAGCACCTAATTTGAGAGACCCTGGAGTTACTAGCTGGTTAGGCAACATACTTCTAGTGGGCTACAGCACGCGTAGCCTGTGTATATGGGGGGCATAGAATATTTTTCCTAATTCCTGGGTCCCTCAAAGTAGCCCTCACCCCGAGCATCGAACCTGTTGAACCAAATCACCCTAAACCCAAACCCTAAACCCCTATACTCCAAATTCTACACCCCCAACCTCTAAACCCCTAAGCCCCTAAACCCCTAAACCCTAAACCCCTAAACCCTGAACCCCGAATCCCCTCAAACCTAAACAAAAAGCCGATCGGCAACTTGTGGTCTGGCTTCACCCTAGACCCTTCAACTACTCGCTACTGCGGTCTAAGTACCCGCTATTAGGGGTTTAGGGTTTAGGGTTTTAGGGGTTTAGGGGTTTAGGGTTTAGGGTTTAGGGTTCAGGGGTTTAGGGGCTTAGGGGCTTAGGGTTTAGGGTCTAGGGTTCAGGGGTTCAGGGGTTTAGGGGCTTAGGGTTTAGGGTCTAGGGTTTAGGGTTTAGGGTATAAAATAATGAGTGTTTAGGGCAGT
>CAJNIZ010044004.1:35311-46682 GCA_905231905.1 Symbiodinium pilosum
TGAACCCTAAGGCCTAAACCTTAAACCCTAAACCCCTAGACCCCTAAACCCTAAACCCTGCGTAAACCCCAAAAAACCAAAGCCTACCAGGCTGCGCCTGGAGACCGAGCCATCTGAGGGATCCGTGGATCACATACAGGCTTGTGGAGTGCTGAGGGTTGTAGGACTTGGGGACTTAAGGTTTAAGGGTTTAGGGTTTAAGGGTTTAGGGTTTAAGGATTTAGGGCTTAAGGATTTCGGGTTTAAGGATTTACGGTTTAAGGAGTTAGGGTTTAAGGAGTTAGGGTTTAAGGATTTAGGGTTTAAGGATTTAGGGTGTAGGGGTTCAGGCTCTGTAGGGTTTAGGGCCTAAGGGCTTAGTAGGGATGGATTGTTTGGGGCTACCACCGGTAAAGTAACCGGTTAGACGTGTGTTCTTTGAGTGTGGTCTGGCGCAGAGGCTGTAGTGGAGGGCAGGCTTAGGGCTTTGTGCCCATAATACGGATTAATTGGGTTTAGGGTTTATGTTTATGGCGTTAGGGTTTAGGATTTAGGGATTCTATTAGATTGGGGTCTATGTTGGTACCCCCTTATTGAAGGAAACTAGGTTCGGGACCTATGTTGTATCACCTAGGAGGGTCTCTTGACTTCGTAAGTCTACCTCGTAACAGTTGTAATTTGGTATAGAATTTGGATCATTGGGGAGAGTAGCTAGACTTACTAAACCCTAAACTTCATCCCCAAACCCTAAACCCTAGTCCCTAATCCCTAGTCCCTAAACCCCCTAAGTCGATGATGTTGGCTGTCCTGGGGTTCGGCTGTAGCAGGGTTTAGGGTTTCAGGGGTTTAAGGGTTTAAGGCTTAGGGTTCAGGGGATTAGGGTTCAGGGTTCTAGAGTGTAGGGGTTGAGGGTTGAGGGTTTAGGGGTGAGTGAAGGAATATATGCCTTTAATGATGCTGGATGGCTCTGACTTTTCAAGAAAATCGTTGTGTATTACAAGTATTGGTCTCCCTGGGCAATCACCCGTAATCATACATGTCCCTTACCCATCCGCTTCATGGTTGGTGCTGCTTCAAATGTTGAGTGCTGCTTCAGCATGTGAGCCCAGCGTTGAAGCAGCACGCAGAACTCAAGCAGCACGACCTTTGAAGCAGCACACAGTGGACGGCATGCTTGCTGTGTCAGGAAAGCTCGACCAAACTAGTGCTGCAGATCAATTCGCAAAAGTGCATTACGCTTCAGCTTAGGTGCTGCTTCAAATGTGGGTGCACTTCAGACGGCGCGGGCTGTTCTGAAGCAGCACACACAATTGAAGCAGCGCGGTCCTTGAAGCCGGATCATAAGGAAGCCTTATGACTGAAGCCCTGATTCCTAGGTACTGAGCCGCGAACCTTGAATCCTAGGCCCTGCATCCTCAACTCTAATACCTAAACCTCAAATCGTAAACCATACAAACCTAGTACCCAATAAACCTGCAAAGGTCCGCCGGTGGGAGGATAGGCGCGGCTATTATTGAGGTTTCCTAAACTTCGGGGCACCTTCAAAGGCAATTGCTATTCTTACTCCAGTTCTTTGTACTCTGAGCATGATGTCTATATTCTTCTCTGAGTATTATTACCATTCATGATATTACCTTTTAAAGGGTGTGTATAGGGTTTAGGTTTTAGGGTTTTCAAAAACTAGGGGTCCTTTGTAAGGTACCCATAATAACCACCGTCCAATTTTGGGGGTCGACAGGGAAGACCCCTCATTTGGAAACCCTGAGCCCTAAACCCAGTTTGGGGATTAAAGGTGCAGGCTTCTGCAGACGGCGGCCCTATTCAAGATTGCACTGAACCCGACGAACTTATTCTTATCTAGGGTTGAGGGTTGTAGGCTCTTTGGGCTTATGTTATAGGGAGTAACTTGCCCTAAACCCCTAAGCCCCAAAACACAAACTCCAGATCCTAAACCTCA
Organism: Symbiodinium pilosum; assembly: GCA_905231905.1. Lineage (NCBI taxonomy): Eukaryota > Dinophyceae > Suessiales > Symbiodiniaceae > Symbiodinium > Symbiodinium pilosum. The sequence goes on from CAJNIZ010044004.1 coordinate 37,248, forward strand.
CATCCCTGCAGCACTTTAGGTGTTTCTCGAAATTGGGGGCTTCGTCGGGATGCTAGGGATGTATAGGGCATACAACGAGATTATAACAGCCCCATTCAGGGTTTAGCGCGGTTTGGGGTGTAGAGTTTGGGGCGTAGGTTTGTGTGGGGGACATATTTCAGACACCCGACTGTATATCATGGGCTCTGGAGCTGGACCGACTTGCTCAGCAGCACCCGGGCGCTTGTGTGCAGGCGAGCTGCGTGTTGCAAAGTTTTTAAAGGGCAGTCGTTTGTGCCCGTGCTCGCTGAACACATGCACGCGCCAGGACTGTCACGGGCGACCGTTTGAGCTCTACCAGGATGTGGGCACTGGAAGTGTGCGCTGATCGAACGCCAGAATTGCCTTGACGAAGCTGATGCCTTGACGCTGCGTTTCCTCAAGGTGGGCCTGGAGCTGTCTCAACGTAAACACGTGGGAGTTGTCTGGCTCGGTGCCATTAGCGCAAAGTGGGGTAGACTCTTTTGTCTGATGCGGTGTCGACGTCGCGGCGCAACACGTGCAGCCTCCTGGAACGTTGCAAATGAGGTAGATGTCCTTTTATGTTCCAGGGATCCTGCGCAAGAACTTCGAGACCCCTTTTCAGGTGTAAGTTAACCACATCACATCCCAATGGCTTTTCTATTTTTTGGCCACATTAGATAGTGCTAGTGTTTGCTTGTATGCCTGCCTAGCCCAACTACCATGGTTCCTATAATAACAAGCCCCCATGCAAGCCGAGTTTCTGTGTGATGTTCCACCCTTTTTCCTTATGACTCTCTAGTGTTGGTGCCTTGGATTAGGGTTTCGCAGTCTGACTAACTCTAGTCGCTGAACCCTGAACCGTAAGTCAACCCCAAACCCTATATCAACCCAAAATCCTAAATCCGAAATCCTAGCCGTGCTATCCTCAACCCTATAGATCTTTCACAAGCCCTGGATCTTTCATACTAAATCACCAAATCTCAAGCTGAACCCCCTACTCCTAACATTTGAATCTTAAACTCTTACTCCTCAACCCTTAACCCTTAGTCCTAACCCCTGAGACCTTGATCTCTAATCCCAACCTATCTCCTTGCCCACCTCAGGAAATGCCCCCTGAAGATGACTTCTTCTTTGACTACCCTCAATATAGCAGCTGTAGTCTGAACCCCTTAACGGGGGGATTATATAAGGGAGCATTCTAGGGCGTATTAAGGGGGATATGAGGAGTTTAGATAATAGCGCGTACAACCCCAAATATCCCTTCAATACCTTTAATAATCCCTCATGGCCCTTCATGACCCCTTGACCCTTGCATATAGCCATATAACTTAAACCTATACATGCCAAGCCCCCAATGATACCCTGTACGAACCCCCTTATAACTGTAGCACCTAATCCCTATGTAGCACGCAAACCCCATATGCAACAAATGCTTGTGTAAAACTTTCCTATAGCTGCTAAACCCCATATAAACCCTATATGCCTCTGAAACATTTACATAACCCTAACGTCCTAAGCCCTAAAACCCCTAAACCTTAAACCCTTAACCCCTACACCCCTAAACCTTAGTAACACTTCAATAGGCTGCTGCCGGAGACTGAGCTCCGTGGCTTCGTCTTCCGGCGCACCCTCACGGCCTTGACGCAGTACCACTGCTGTACCTTGGGATGAACTAGGGTTTAGGATTAAGAGTTTAGGGATTAGGGTCATAAGGTTTAGGGATTAGGGTTTAGGATTTAAGGATTAGGGTTTAGGGGTCAGGGTTTAGGCATTTCAGCGATGAGGGGTCAGGGCTTGGGTTTGGTGTTAGGGTTTACGGTTTAGGCTGTGCCTTGGGATTGCTGGGCTATCTGCGGGTGAAGTCCTATTTCTACTCTAGGGGTCTAGGATTTAGCATGGACGGAGGAAATCCTGCACAAATCAGGTACTTTCTAATGTACCAGGTGTATTGGGTGTATTGGGCTCGCCTTATAAGGATCATACAGGCACCCTAAACCCTAAACCCTAAACCTTAAACCCTAAACTCAAGCCCTAAACTTTGAGAAAGCTCCTCTCAGCAAAAAAAATGCCCGGTTTTGTTCAAAGCGTTGAGTAAGGCGATGCTAGGACCTCATCCAGGAGGAGAAGTTGGAAGTGCTCAATAGATCCAGGTGCAACAGAGGCTCAATTTACTGGTGGTTAAGGGTTCAGGTTTGAATCCAGGCCCTCAATTTACTGGTGGTTTAGGGTTTAGGGTTAGGGTTTTGGGTTAACCCCCACAAGGGCTACTGTTACTCTCAGTCTTACTATAAGGGACCCTTAACAGTGGACATGGGGGGGTCCATTTTGTTGTTTAGTACAATCCCTAATCAAGTTTCTTGTAAGGAACCCATGTCCATCAAATGAAATAGAAATATTGGTTGTAGCTCATATAAGCACTATACAACATATTCCCTTATTCCCTACTAGGCCCCCAGTAAGTCAAAGGCATGTTTGAGTCCAAGGCACCACCAGAACCTTAAACCCTTAGGCACCACCGTGCCTATGTTCCTGGAGCGCGGACAAGCCGTTGCCAAGGAGTTCTGCTTCTTGAAACCCTCCGGTTTAGCGCTCAGGGCTCAGGATTACTGATGGGTTAGTAACCTGCAAACCTTCGTAACTCTAAGGGCTTACAGTAGGACTGTTTAATTGGGACAATTAGAGGCCATCGGAAGCTAACTCCAGGACTCAAGCCCAAGCTTGCGGAAGTAGCTCGGGCTTCGAGCGTTGCCAGTGGGTTTGCCAGTGGGCTCAGTCTGTGAAGTTTGGATGAAGTGGGCTCAGTGGTTCAGATGCTTATGACTTCAATCTAGAGCTGTCATGGCCACTTCCCTCTATTTGGGTACGTGGCTCTCTGCTCACCACCATGGATGCTCCACACCTGAACGTCGGCTCCTGGATTCCTGTTGGGGCGCTTTTTACCGTGCTGATGGTTACCAGGGAATACGGGGAAATAACCCCCATATAGCCCCTAAATAGGACTTTCCCTTATTCCTCACTAACCCTCAGTAGGTGTTTCTACCATCCCGAGAGGATAGCCGGTAGAGTCGCGCAGATTTCCACGATTGGATTGCAAGCATCCGCTATACACGTCAGCAAAACGTGCTTGTAGGGTGTAGGGTTTTAGAGTTTACCGGTTTTGGGGTGTAGGGTTTTAGGATTTAGGGAGATAGCTGAAATAAGTTGCTATCCCGGCCTCTTCTTGAAGCTTCCATGTGAGCTATAGTCTAAACTCCATGAAAGGGGTTATATTGGGGATGATTTAGGGCTTTATAAGGGGGATACTAGGAGCTTAGACCATAGCTCATGTAGTTTCATGGTCAGCGCAGAGCCTTGTTCCCCACTTTCCCGAATTGGAGGGTCAAGGGCACTTCGGAAGTCTACTGCAAGCCCCGTAAACCACATAACAACCCCAGTTACTCCCATTGTACACATAGTCACTAAATCCACCTGACCCTAAGCCCCATAGCTGAAGTGATACAGTAGTTTCCATGTTCTGTTCCATTCCCTCCAATATAACGTCATATATAGCCTATATAACTCCTGCATACGTCACCCCCCATACCCTAAATCCTAAGCTCTAAACCCTAAGCTGTAAACTCTGAACCCTAACCCCTAAACCATGATGTGAGCCCAAGAGGAGGTTGATGCCTTTTTCACTTCAAAGGCGACCTCGGCGGCACTTCCTGCGGTTTAGGGTTCAGGGTTTGGGGTATAGGGTTTGGGGTTTAAGGTTTCGGGTTTAGGGGTTTAGGGCTGAGGGTTTAGGGTGTAGGGGTTTAGGGCCTAGGGCGTGGGATATTCGGGGGTTTCGGGGACCTTCAGGGGTTCACAGCTTAGGGTTTGGGATCTTCGGGGGCTTTGGGCCTAGGATGTTCAGAGGTTTAGGGTTTAGGAGGTTCAGGGGTTTCGGGCTTAGGGTTTGGGATGTTCAAGCTCAACTTTGAGGTCACGAGTAACGCGGTGTGGGGTTAAGGGTCTAGGGTTTAGGGTTTAGGGCTTAGGGGTCTAGGGTGTAGGGTTTAGAGCTTAGGGCTCTAGGATTTAGGGCGCAGGGGTCTAGGGTTTAGTGTTTAGGGCTCTGGGCTTAGGGGTCTAGGGTTTAGGGGTCTAGGGTTTAGGGTTTAGGGCTCAGGGCTTGGGGGTCGAGGGTTTAGGGTCAGTCAAGAATAGTGCAGTGTCTGAGGTATTCAAGTAGTGGGGAATGAATTGGACATTCAACTTGAAGCGGGCTTCTATGGGGTTTTCAGGAGTTGTAATCAGGGACCTAATATTTAAGTATTCGATTGGAATAGACCTTCCAGGTACATGTGACTATATTTAAGTAGGGTTTGTAAGGGAACATGTTAGCCACTATTACGACTTCTACTTTACCCTAAACCCCTGAACCCTAAACCCTAAACCCTAAACCCTACACCCTAAATCCCCAAACCCCAAACCCTAAACCGTGGCGGTCATGGCATGCATCACTTGAACCTCACCTTCCGCCATTTCATCTCAGTTTGGGCCTGGACACAAAACCTGTTGTTTAGGGTGTAAGGTTTAGGGTTTAGGGTTTAGGCTTTAGGGATTAAGGTTTGGGATTCTGGGTTTGGGGTTTAGGCTTCAGGGGATTCTTTGAAGCCTAAGCCCTCGCTAGCTGGCTTCTTGTCTTCAAATTGATTCTGGTAGCTGCCATCAATTAAAATTAGACATGGTAGTTTCCCATACTTAGTGGGCCCAACAAGGATCCCAGAACTCATAATCACCATGATGGGGACCCTCCAACATGGCGCCACTCACTGTGAAAACCACTTGCGTGCAAATAATGCCCTTATTGTCGGAGAAAAAGCTGATGGTGGGTTCCCTATGCGGATGCGCCCCCCACTTCAGGGCCTCGCGTTGTAGGGGATGAGCACTGGAGCCTGTGTCGAACCAACATGTCAAACTTTGGAGCATTGACTCTTTAGGGCTTCAGGGTTACGAGGGATTCAGTGATTCTTGGCTGAAGACAAGGGAACCGTGTTCCGAAGAAGCCCTGGATTTTCTGGGAAGGAACTGCCACGTTGAGGGAATATGTAGGGTTTGGGGTCAGGTAATCGACCATAGCATGGCTATGTACTCCCTAATAGAAAGGACCTAGGCCTAAGGTTTAGGTGGTAAATAGTATCAATATGTGTATATATAATGGTATTCAAACTTGAGCCCCTAAACCCTCTACCCTCAACCCGCTTAACCTTAAGCCCTAAACCCTAAGCCCCCCATCTTTACACACTCAACCCTAAACCCCAAACCCTAACCTTAGACCCTAAACTAAACCCTATACCAACCCTAATCCCATAAATACTAAGCCCTAAACCCTTCACCCAACGCCGCAGCGTTGAGGTTAAGCCCAGCCTCGAGATGGATAGCTTCGTTATCGACTTCGCCTTTCTGAAAGGAGCCCAGGGGTTATTTGGGCTTTATAAAAGGGGTTAGACAGGGTTTATACAAGGATTACATAGGTGTTATAAAGGGATTGTGTAGGGTTATACAGGGGTTATATAGGGTTTATAAAGGGGGTTATACAGGGATTATATGGGGGATATATAGGGCTTATACAGGGTTACATAGGCGTCTATATAGGGCACTGTATGAGGGGGCACAGTCCCCTGCGTTATGAAGGTATGGCTGCCTCGGGTTTGGGGTTGAGGGTTGAGGGTGGGTTTAGGGTTTAGGGTGTAGTTTAGAGATTAGAGTGGAGTGTTCGTTGAAAGGGCCCAGCACCAAGAAACTCCTGGCACCCTTAATATCGGGGGAGTTGGAGGCTTTAGGTAGCTACGTGACATGCATTCCAGGGATGTTTGCATAGGAAGCTGTTGTTGCTCATACTAAAAAACCTGCATGACCTTACTATATTACAGTTCTATAAGCCCCAATATTTAATATACCTGGGGTCATGCAGGATTTTCAGTATCCACCGCAGCAATCTTCAAAGTGAGATGCTACAAGAAGTGTTAGGTTCACAGCCTTGTCGTCCAGGCATCCCCATTTTTCGACAGGTGCTGCTGCTGTGTTGTTGCTGCTTTCATTCCAAATATTCTTAGGCTGTAGGGTTTAGGGGTTATAGTCCCCCTTGAGTAGATAGAATATGGCTCTGGGTATATTATAATAAGATCCCCATATGCCCCATAAGTTCTATCTACTTAAGCCCTAAACCCTAAACCCAGGGTTCGGGGTTTAGAGTTTTCGCCTCGCACCCCCGCGAAAGCCTTTCGTGGCAGCCCTGCAGAAAGAGACCCGGACACCCCAAAGCAGGCATAACAATATCGAGGTTTAGGGAGTTAGGGGTTTAGGGGGTTAGGAGTTTAGGGGTTTAGGGTTCGCGACGTTTAGGGGGTTTGGGGGTGTAAGGGTTTAGGGTTTTTTGTTTAGGGTCTACCCTGAGTAGCCCCTATAATGCTCCCCTATATGATTCCCTATATAACCCCGGGAAGGAGTTTAGACTACAGCTCACATTTCCCTAAACCCAACTAAACCCTAAGCCCAAAGACCAAAACCAAACAAAAAGAGCCAAGAAGGCTGTTCTTCGGCATCCTGGGACCCCAAGCCCAAAGCCCGAAGTCCTTTTGTACATGAGCCATAAGCTCCACTCCCTAAATGAGTTTATATAGGGGATTATATAACTCCCGTTATTCAGGGTTTAGGGCCTAGGGCCTAGACTCCTGAAAGGGGGCTCTAGAGCGGATTATGTAGGGGACTACTATGGGGCTCATGAAGGGGGAATACTAGGAGTTTAGACTATGGGTCTGCTATTCCACCCTAAGCCCTAAGCCCTAAACCCGAAATAGTAGCTTCCAGCTTCTTTTCCGCTATCCCCTTTATAGACCCCCAACTTTTGGAACTTCCATCCCTAAACCCGTACACCCTAAACCCCTAAACCCTTAACCCCAAAGAAGTTAGGCTCCCCTGAACTTTTGGGTATCAGGTACGAGCTGTCACCAACAGGAGAAGACAGCACATCCCTGAGACTCTAGAGTTGGAACCTCCCTAACCCACGGTTACAGGAGTTCGGTGATGAGGGCTTAGGGTTTGGGATTTAGGGTTTTGGATTTAGGGTTTAGGGTGTAGGGTCTCGAATTTAGGGTTTAAGGTTTGGGGCTTAGGGCTTAGGGTTTGGGATTAGGGGTTACGGATTTAGAGTTTAGGGTTTGCGGACCAAGCTCCACATAAGTCCGGATCCCCTTAGATTTTCCAGCTTCTTTTCTGTTGTGTTCTTCTTTTATGGGATTAAGATACCCACCTGCCGCATGAAAGCCTGGAGCACGCAGCGTTGGCCTTCCATACAGAGTTGACTGCGGAAAGGTCGGTGCTCACACCGATCCTCTTTCCAATTTCAAGTGGCTATTTCCTGTCTGGCGTGGCGTGGGGCATAGAAGGCCATATGGAAACGACTGCTGCCGGCACAATCGCTGGGACCAATGTGACAGATGTACTAGGGATTTGAGTGAAGTGCTCCTGCCCTTAGGTCTACAGTTGAAAGTCAAGAAGACCAAAAGCACAGGCCAAGCCAATGTTTTCCGGGTCAGTCGTGATATCCCCTTTTCAGAGGGTAGTATTGTGCCTCAGCTGGAGCGGAGCGTCTCGGTCCAGTATTTCAAGAAGCCCCTCACGCATTTTGATTGCGGCACCAATCCAGGACACAACCGAAGCACTCCTCGAACCAGTCCATCAAAATCCTTCACCCTAAGCCGCAAAAACCTAAGCCCCCTGAGGAGGACCCTGAACCCTAAACCCTAACACCTACACCTCACATCCGTGCTAGTTGCTTTGAATACACGCCTGCCAGGAGGAGGTTTATGCGTGGTCGAGCTGAATCCCTTTGGCCCACAGACAGGACCAACAGATTGCTGGCCTCTCTCGGTTGTTGGGGTTGTTATATAGTCCTAAACCTCAAACCCTAAACCCTACACGCTATAGATTACAATAGGGGCTAGTAAGGGGGCTACTAGGAGTTTTTCCATTGTAGATGATTTAGTCTTCAGGGATGGGGTTAGTTATAAGGGTTTAGGATTTGGGGTTTGGGGTTTAGGTTCTAGGATTTTGGATTTCGGGCTCACAGTTTAAGGCTTAGGGTTTACAGGGCTTAGGATTCAGGATTTTGGGTTTAGGGTTCGGGGGTTAGGGCTCAGAGTTTGAACCTTAGGGTTTGCAGGGTTTTTTTCGGGTTCAGGTTGGGTAGGTGAGCCAAAATCTGTACACGAGATTCAGCTGGCCTACTAACCCTAAACCCAAACCCTACGCCCTAAATGCTGTATTATGTACTTCTGGCATGCCTGGTTATGACAGCCTGTACAAGACATAGACTCTGGTTTTGGGGTTTAGGGTTTAAGGTTTAGGGTTTAGGGTTTAAGGTTGAGGGTTTACCTTGAACCCTAACACCTCCCAAAAAACCATAACCTTTAGGCCCTAAGGCTCTAAGGATTCTGATTTTGAGGATTTTCGGCCCAAGGACCATACTATAACGGGCTTTTGGGGCTATTTTGAGCCTTAGGGTTAGGGCCTAACCCTAAGGCTCCATGTAGGTATTATTTATAGGGTTTAAGGCCCAATGTAGGTATTTTTTATATTGTTAGAGCCCCAGGGTAACCCTTAACCCTCAACCCAAACCCCCCCAGCTCCCACGTTCGGCCTGCGGCTCGGAGTTGAAACCCTCAACCCTAAACCTTGGGTCATTCCCCCTCCCAGTAACTGTCCTCAAAGGGGCCTTATTGAGGGGCTTCTTATAACTCCTATAACCCATTGTGGTAACAGTTATTGTAAGGGGGAATGACCCCACCTAAGCCCGAAACCCTGAAGGCTTAGGGATTTTAGGACTTAGTGTTCAGGGATGATTTAGGATTTAGGGCGCGTGTGACATAAAGGTCTTCTACATTTCCTGGAGTCCTTCAGGGAATGGAAAAATCGAATGGACAAATGGGATAGAAACCCTAAGTTTAGGGTATAGGGCATATATGAGGGTTATGTATGGGTATATAGGGATATGTAGGGTTTAGAGGGGTGTATAGGGATATGTAGTGATGTTATGCCAAGATGGTGACTAAGAGTTGTTATCCTCGCTGCTTCTTTGGAGGGAATGAGAAATGGAAAAGAAAGTGGAACCCCTAAGGCCTAAATCCGTCCATGTAATAGGGTCTACTGTCGGGATCCATTCCGCACGTCCTCACTTACAACCAGTAAGTCTCACCAAGATCTTACTTTGTGACACTTTGTGGGGTGCAGGCTTTAGAGCCTTGTGCTTTCGCATGGGCCATACTCTAAATCCTGGCATCCCCCTTAATAACCCCTACAATAGTCCCCTATATAATCCCTTATATAACCCCTAACCCCCTTAATAATCGCTATAATTACGCATCGCCTATATATAACCCCCCTTTAAGGAATTTAGATTATAGC
>CAJNIZ010044005.1:18874-36344 GCA_905231905.1 Symbiodinium pilosum
GCCAAGACTCTGATTCCGGGCACTTAGCGAACCCCGCGCGAAACTTCTAGTATCCCCCTCACTAGCCCCTATAATGCTCCCCTATACAATCCCCTATATCACCCCCTCTAAGAAGTTTAGACTATAGCTCATTTAGGGCACCATGCGTTGTGAAAGCAGGGCCCCTGGCGTGTGAGCATTGTCACCAAGATGTTGCGCATCAGGGACCTGGGCTCATAAGGTTTAGGGTTTAGGGTTTCATGTACGAGGTTAGTAGTAGTAGTAGTAGTAGTAGTAGTTCCCTTTAAAGGGATATATCCCAAGATCCTCCTAGTCCCCTTACTTGGGGATATACGGACCTCATGGTGGGTACTTGTCGAAGGCAGTTGTGGGGTCTAGGTCTGGTAGATATGGGCCAATGGGGATATACAAGATTTCATTCCAAAAGCTTCAGGGTCCATGTAGCCAATAATTGGGTGATTGGGACTTTGGCAACATTAATTGTAGTACAGGTTTTGGGGACGTATATGACTATTGCGTACTTTGGAGCTTTAGGCGAACATCGGTCAAGGACACACATCTACCTGCAGAACCGTCAGTAGGTCATGCACGGACAGATCAGGCAAGTGATCGCACCTACAACCTGGAAAATCCACCTCCGTCAAACAAGCATGAAACCTCGCAAAATGCCCGCACAGAGGTCTACCGTGACAACGATGGCAACAAAATATCACTTGCTCTATATTGGGGATCGTAGGATCTCTCTTTAAAGTATTATTCACATATCACCGAACCCTGAACACTAAACCAAAGCGATAAACCCTAAACCTCAAAGCCCTAAACCCCATAGTCCCCTTAAATAGATAGAATCTGGAACTCTTCAAAACCATAATAAGCCATATTCTATCTACTTGAGGAGGACTATGACCTTTGAACCCTGCTTCCCTGCACAAACTGGGCTGCTGTTAAGGAACTTAAATTAAGTTACCAGAATGAGTATATATAGTAAATAATGGGGTTTCCCCAATATAGTAACCCTAAACCCTAAACCTTATAGGGTTTCCCCAATATAGTAACTTAATTTAAGTTCCTTAACAGCAACCCAGCAAAACTGGGCGGCCCGCAGCAGGTCGGAAGAGCCGGAGAGGTTCGGGTCGGAGGTGTGCTGGTAGAGCACGTCCGAGGCACCTTCCATCTCCATAGTTGCAGGGTTCCCCTGATATAAGCTATAGTCTAAGGGGTTATATAGGGGATTATATAGCGGATTAGAATAGTGCTTTTTAGGGGGGATACTATAGGAGTTTAGACCATAGCTCATATAGGCCTTCTGGGGGAGAGAGAGAGAGAGGGGTACACACAGAAAAAAGAATGGAAACTGCAATGGCATTTAGGTGTTAGCGTTCAGTGTCTAGGGCTTAGGGTGGAACTATCACCATGGGAAAATAAAAAGCCCATCATAACAATAGAGATGCATTCCTGCTTCCCTACGCAAGACCAGGTAGGCAGGGGTCTGGGGCTCAGGGAGTGGCTTAAAGTAAACGGCGTAGTTTAGGGCTTGGGGTTTAAGACCCTAAGCGCTAAACCCTGAAAACTACACACTGAATCGCGCAGGCTGTTGTGATTGGGTTGGGGTGTAGGGTGTAAGCTTTGTGTGTAGGGCCCAGACTAGCAGCTCGCAGGCTGTTTCTGGGATCTATTTTGTTTGGGTTGCAGCATTCACGATTTCTACCATCCAGTGTGGCTTGAAAACCCAGTCAACCACTCGTTTGCTGATTTGGTAACCGTGTCATAATCCGAATCCCTATTCATGCAACTGGTGCTAGACGTGCTTGGTTTGGCAGACTCTGGCAGACTCTATGTATATGGTTGCGAAAAAGTGACTGTTTACGGACTCGGGGGGTTGACGGTGCTGTGCAGCTACGCAGCTGGATTTCAGGATCTTGTTCCTGAAGCATTTCAACTTCCATCTCGCATGGAGGAAGCCAGATTTATGACCAAAACGTACAACATCGAGGCTCCATGAAGATAGGTCAAATTCACGTAAGCCTTGCTGGCAGTTGATCCGCTCAACAAGTCAGCAATGTTAGGGCTTCTTCTGGTTACACTTTATAACAAATCAGCTGGGCATCGGGCCTTCAAACCCAATGACGTGACTGGAAAGCAAACACTGGGCGGCCACCTGTGTATGACCCCAAGCCCATCTCGCAATCGTCCACCACAGAGCCTGCAGAAGCCAGAAGCCAGGCTAAAGGCTTTGCATTTTTCCATTCCCTCATCCCAGGACCCAGAATGAACTCTATAGTATTTGCAAGTTTCTTGTCCCTTCCTTGCTGAGTTTGGAGGATCTGCGCACTCCAATGCAAAACCTCCCAAAGCATAGACCTGGGATTCTTCCTCAACTTATCAGGTGCAGCAACCCTGACCCTAAGCCTAAAATTCCGTGTGCCCAAGAGTTGGGTACTTGGGATGTTTAGGGTTTAGGGTTTAGGGTAGTCGCAATACAGGTTTTGGGTGAACACATATTTCTTGGGTACTTGGAGACTTAGCGCTACCCTTGTTGAAGCTCGATTGTGTGGCAGCCTTGAACACTCTGGGCGGCCATCTCTGTATTCTTAGTCTATCTCGTTCAGCAATGCTGGATCATGTTTCTGCTGCATGGAACTCGCGTAACCCTTGTGGCGCAAATTCTTTCACAAGGGTGTGACAGGTTTTGGTGTTTTGAGTAGCAGTATGTAGCAATTATGTGTGCTGGACTCAGCTCAAAATCGCCTTGGCAAATTACTGGATCGGCAACAGTGGGCAAGATTTCGGAGATCTGTGCCCATCAGGGATCTTATGGAGGACATGTTGAAAGCCTCTTATCTTGCACGTTCACGCAATCTGCAATCAGATTCCAGCAAGTTGCCCTGGCGCCTCGTGCAAGCTGCTCCACATCCTGAGTCGACAACGTTAAACAGTCAGGCTACAGAAACCTGATGGATGCCTTGCTTACCTAGACCCTCCAAGGTAGTTCCTTTTTTGGTTTGGTATGGTTTTCGGTTAGGACTCTGATTAAGACAGCCAAAAAGGTACTACATTGGAGGGTGTAGGTAGCTGCTTCAAGGAATGTATTTCAGATTCTTAGTGCTACGGTATAATTCTCAGACCTCGCGTAGCAAATCACATCGTCTCACAACAATGTTTGAAAACAAAGTCAAGAGAGGGGACCTAGCTTTTGTTGCAACCTTCATGTCATGCTGTTCTGTTTATGCCCAAGACCGCAGCCTAAACTAGTGACCGGCATCTTTAGGTGTTTGAACAAATGGGGTCATGTCCATCTCGTAAAAAATTAAAAGAGAAGGAGGACATAATCTTAGTCTATCTGAGGACTATAGCATCCCCGCATGAAATACAACTCAAGCGACATCGTTCATGCGCTACCCCTGCAAATGAACTCCGCCACCCTGGAACAAAGAAGATTCCCCAAAATACGCCGTCATACCTTATTGGGGAGATTCATAAACCCTAAACCCTAAACCCCTAAACCCTAAACTCTTGTGATGGTGGGGAGTCTGATTGGTACGGTACAGGTCAGAAAGTTGGAGCCTGCAAAGCAATTAGCTATAGTCCCCCATAACTAGATGGAATATGGCTTCGGGAAAAGATATAAACCCATATACCCAACATTCTATCTACTTAAGTGGGGCTATAATGCTATGGTTCCCTTCCCCAAGTCTTGTGGGGGGGTAAGGATCCTGCTGTCCCAGCTTTCTGGCTCCCACCCACTACCCTACACTGCGAAGCCCTATCCTTCAACCCCAAGGCGCCAGCCCCGAGCCCTAAAAAATCCGAACTTGGTGTCTTAAACCCTGGCTGTAAACCTAACCCCCGGTAATAACCCCTATCATACTCCCCTACAGAATCCGCCATTTAACCCCCCTTTACTGTAAGGAGTTCAGATTATGGCTCATATATATATATACACACATAATATACCCTAAACCCGAAGGCCTGCCCAGCTGAGCAAGAAGTATGAGTTTTGAACGCCATCTGGCTCTGAAGTTGCAGATGGCCACGTCTCAAAGAAGGGGCTTACCGTGGTCCGGAGTCCCTGCAGGACCCAACTGAGTAATTCCCTCCCCCTGAGATCAAAACCCACCAGCCGCACTAGTACTAAACATTCCCAGGAATGGTATATCATAATCTATCGGGAATATTAAGATTGAGCGGGTGGGGGATTTAGTTTTAGGGGAAGGGGTTAATGGTTGCTTGTGCTTGCTGAGCTAACAAAGACGTGGTTCCTGATGTAAATTAGAAAATACCATACGCACACGGATGATATAAACTTCCCGTGATTTGATGGCCATAATATCCCATTGGAAATACTGTAGAGTTCTTTTGTCTGACAGTCCCTGAATAAATATTTGAATTTTCAGGAAGACATAAGGGAGTCGCATTTTTTGGACTGCCAAGTATTCTCCTGCATGATTGCTTGATGATACACTTCTCCCCTCCAGAAACAATCCGGATGAATTCCTTGGAGGTCACCGTAGAAACTGCCTATACAGCCTACTTATTACATATCATCCATACACCTCAAACCCTGCCTCTAACGACGCATGCCTACAGCTCTACGAGTTATACCTACTACAAACTAAGGAATAGTTGCTACTCAGCTGCAGAGAATTTGGCCTCAAAAGCTGTTCAAGAACAGTCCGGGACCCGAGCAACTCGACGGAAAGTCCCCCCATGCGCAATGGGTCCTGAGTCAGACGAACTCTTTGCCTCAAACATGGCGGCTGCCATAGTCCTCTTGTAAAACGGAAAAGTCTTCATAAGGCCCTTTGTGGGCTTTCATGTTCGTTCGCGGGAGCTTAGGGTTTGGGGAGGGCTTAGGCCTCTGGGTTTGTCTCGCACTTTTTCACATAGCATGGGTTTGGGGGTTTAAGGTCCTCAGCAGTAATTACCTAATCCCTAAACCTAAGTTAAGTACTTAAGTTTAATTGAGTAGCGACTGCCTCGGTGGCACCCAGGTAACCCTACAAGGCCAGATGCAGTGGGTAGAGGAGGGAAAAGTGACCCTTTATGTCGCTAACAGGTAGGTTTGTAGTTCACAAAAATGAGGTCCCATTTTGGCACGCCGCAATGTAATCTATGACCAAAAGGGGCCCAACATTTTGGGAACAACCCACATGTCAGGAGAGCAGGACGCTCTGGGTTGCGATGCTGCTTTGTCTGTGCACAGAGTCTCGTTTGTATTGCCTGACCTCATTTGCAAAATACCTTTCCTCAGCCACACCCAGTACTGCTAAGACGCACAGAGTCGTTTCGAAGAAAACTTCATCAGTTTGTCTCTTCCACTCAAGCCTGCACTCCGTTTTCTTTATTGCTGGCAAAAGAAAGTTCTAAAACCACAGGGAACGGAACGCGGCGTGGCTGAACACACATCTGAGGCAAGTACTTGCTAAGTATGATTGATTGTAGTTCCCCTCAACAGGAGGATCCCAAATATAGACTGAAAAGCCCAAAAAGGGTACCCCTAGTTTGCAGAAGCCCTAGACCCTAAACCCTAAACCCCATATCGACTCCATACAGGGAAAATGATTCATCTGAGCCGAAGACTTGGTCTCGAATCCTCTGGTAGCACCTGTCCGTGGCGGAAACCCAACAGGCCAAGTACCCAGTTGCAGGCAGGGTTTAAGGTTGAGGGGCACTTTCCACAAATTAAGGGTACATTTTTGGAGGTCCCTATTTGGAGCCTATTTATTGACAATGCCTACTCCGGCTAGAAAGATACCTCGGGCGCTAGGCATACCAGTTGGGTGCTTGCACAACACAAAGTAGCACCCGAGAGCGAGTCAGAAAACTGCAGAGCTTTGCGGTTTCGGGTGTAGGATTTCGGGCTTAGGGTGTCTTACCATTTGGTGCATTGGAAATTATAAACTTAGACTGCCGGTCGCAGTAGGCAACAAGTTCACGAGTTGGATGAAAGATACCCCGAGAAAATCATCCAGAATCTCCAGTGTTAAGCCGCAAGGCTCTCAGCGGAAGTATCCCATGCAGTTGCAGTCGAGCTGATGCAGTTAATGCGAACTGACGACAAACCGAAGACAACCGCAAAAACGCGTTAAACGAAGTGGGTGGAGGAAATCTTGCACAGCTTTGGATCTCCCCCACACAAAAACTGAAATCCCAAATAGAATATAGGTGTGTACTCCTAGCCCTACGCCATACACCGTGTAAACAGGTGATGCAAGAGTTCCCTCCTACTACAGCTTGAGCCTCGGAGGTTTAACGGTAAAACCTTAGGTGGACCCCCCACCCTGTAAGAGTGACTATATAAAAGGGATAACTGATTAGGGTTGTCTTACATTCCAGTTATACCACTATTACAGGGGGGGTCCACCTAAGTTAGACCCTAAACCCTCAACCCTAAACCCTTAACCTCTCTTACCTGTATATATATATATATATATCTTTGCTGTTAATGATATCGTGGGCAAGGTTTTTGTTGGCAAAACCATTTTTTCGTGGGCAAGATCATTTTTTGGTGGGCAGGGGCATAAATTTCGTGGGCAAGGTCTTTCCGACCTTGCCCACAAGATTTATGACATGCGCCCACGAAGATTTGGTGGGCAAGGTCATTTTTTCGTGGGCAGAGTCTTTTTTTTTCATGGGCATGGTCATTTTTTAGTGGGCAGAGTCAAGTTCTTCGTGGCCAAATTCTTTTTTTGGTGGTCAAGGTCATTTTGTCGTGAAGGTCATTTGTTTCGTGGGCAAGGTTTTTTTTCTTCGTGGGCAAGGTCGGTGGGCAAGAACCTGGAGTTATAGGTCCAGGGTTTAGAGTTGAGAATTCAGGATTTAGGGTTCAGGGGGTTCAAGATGTAGAGTTTAGGGTGTAGTTTTCTTAATGATGTGGGACCCAATGGGCGGGTTGGTATTTTTCAGTTGTTGGATAACCTTGCTTAACAAGTGAATGCTTGGACTTGAGATGCTGAACCCTGAGCCCTAAACCCTGAACCCCAAACCCTTTACCCTAAACTCTGAAAACCCAAACCCTTAACCCTTAACCCTGAACCCCAAACCCATAACCCTAAACCCTGAACCCTAAACCTAGGCTTCAGGATTGATAGGCCCTGAATGATGGCCTGCCACGGACTTGGGGGTGACGCTGCAGCGCCTGACAGGTGAGAAGTTCCCAAAGACCCTTAAGGATTTAGGGTTTAGGGTTGAGGATTGAGGGTTTACTCAAGGGATCCTATGTAGTTCCTTTTTGGGTGTGTTAGTTTTTGGCATAGGATTGCTTAAGAGGTTCTGGGTTTATCTCGGTAATAACAGTCAGAGGTATGGGTTCAGGGCTATAGGGTTCAGGTCTATAGTGTCTAGGGCCCTGGTCGGGAGGTTGACTTTGGGGTGGGTTTAGGGTTTAGGGTTTAGGGTTGGGGTTCGGCTTGGGGGTCGGGAGGACTTAATAGCTGCGGATATCACATGGCTTGTCAGGGTTCTTCTTAGAGGCACTAGGTCTCGCAGGTTTGCGGTAAATGTTACACGGCTTCGATTTCCTGGCTTAGGGTTTCAACGCTTCTGAATCCAGTTTAATTACCCAGCAAGTTATACGTATGAAGGTTTGGGATGTGGGGAAGTGTGAACCATTCCGAAACCTTTATTGAGGGATCCTTACCACGAGGATCCCGCTATTGTTGAGTGAAGGATGTTTCTTTTTTTTGTAGGCTGAAATCATGCTTAGATTTGCTCTACACATTACGTAAGCTGTAGATCTTACTGAAAGTATGAGTATACTATAGATAAGAAGCATTACTTCAAGGTGCTTCGGACTTTCTATTTCCGCAGCAGGTGGCTTGAAACGATGTGTCCCCTCACACAGAGTGTCCCGATGCGTCTACGATACCACACAGATAAGGGTTTCAAACCCTAAACCCTAAACCCTAAACCCCAAACCCTAAACCCCAAACCCT
The DNA here is from genome assembly GCA_905231905.1 of Symbiodinium pilosum. Classification (NCBI taxonomy): domain Eukaryota; class Dinophyceae; order Suessiales; family Symbiodiniaceae; genus Symbiodinium; species Symbiodinium pilosum. The sequence continues at coordinate 26,809 of CAJNIZ010044005.1, forward strand.
AAACCCAGCTGGACACAGGTCCTGCGAGGCCGGGCCTAAGACTTCGGCATCTGGAGTTATACCCAAGGGATCCTCTATACCAGGACTTTCCTTGTACCCTTAATTGGGGATATGGTCCCTAATAGTGGGTGCTTCGGCCTTAATTGAAGGCAGGAGGAGGGTCTAGGTAGTTCCTTTTTGGGTGTGTTATGACTCTTTGGTAAAGGATGATAATATGCTAGGTGTAGGGTTTAGTGTTTACGATTTGGGGGTTTAGGGAGTCTAGGGTTAAGGGTGTAAGGTTTAGGGCTTATGGTGATGACCTTGCGGGCATGTTTATACCTGTAGCTAAGTTAGAAAAGTCATCAGGAGTAGACCCTAAACTCTAAGCCCTAAATTCTATATAATCCCCTATAACCACCCCGTTAAGGGGTGTAGACTATAGCTGACATAGAGATTCACAAGTAAGATGCGATCTTTAGGGAACCCTCCCGGGAGAGTTGCGAGCCTACCGCAGCGTCTTCTCCTTTTCTGGCCTTCCGTGCCTGGCTGCATGGGCAGCTGAGATTACCTGAACATCCAGGAATAAAGGCCGTCCTTTTGACATAAATCAAGTGCTTCAGGAACCCCATGTTGCCGAAATGAATCAAGGGCTATGTCTCATTAGGAACAGTTGCTGGGCTGTACTAGGAGGGGCATATATTCATGACGGGGAGGTGCTTGAAATGTACACACACACACACTGCCTGACAAGCATGAAATTGAGCAGGAGTCTATCCTTTTGCTGTTGATCGTAAGTGGGGATGTTTTGGCGGTCGGGCATTTTCGTTCACCTGCGCTTAGCTGCTTAGCTGCTTCACAGGCCTGAATACTGAGAATACCTCAGAATGACATATCTACGGCAGTGTCTTTGAGGTTGTCGACATCATCACCATCATCCTCATCATCATCGACATCACCATCATCATCGTCACCTTCCTCATCATCATCAACAACATCACCATCAGCATTTTGCACTATAGCAGGATGGGGGCCCATCCATGCACTGAGAATTGTTTTGGCCCAAGCCCATAACTGGGCCAGCATCACGAGCGTCAGCTGCAATTGTTGTGGCTCAAACCCCAGATCCGAGGCAGCATCATGACCATCAGCTGCAATTGTTTTTGCACAAACTGCGAATTCGGGCCAGCATCATGAGCATCAATCAGGCCAACATCCTGAGCATCAGCTGCAAATGTTGTGACCCAAACCCTGAGACCAGACCAGCATCATGAGCGCAAGGCCCAAATCCCACCTAAAAGCGCAAAGAGATGTCTAGTTGCTCATTGGGGTACTATCAAAAATGTGATGTATTATTCCTTCATGCCTTGCAGTCCAAAAAAAGGAGGAAATTTGTCCGACTTTGAGCTAGATGCCTACAAGACTCTGGAGCTTTGTTTCCTGGTAATGCCTACTTTGTACCTAGACCCTCCTCCTGCCCTCAATTAAGGCCTAAGTACCCACTATTAGGGCCCATATATCCCTAATTACGGGTACAAGGAGGGTCCTGGTAGTTTCCAAAAATGAGGGGTACCCAAATATAGACCCCAAAATATGATGATCCTTGTTACGGGGAGCGCGAAACTGGTGCCCCTAATTTTGGGAAACCCTCACTTGGACCCCGATGCTTTTGCGAAAGGAGACAATGAGCGTATGATGAGCACTTGGTTGTCGTCTATAAAGATTCCCGCAACTCCCTGAGAAATCAATGTGTCAGCACGTCCTTCTTGCTCTGCAGTGGCAGCGGTTGCATCTGCTGAAACACTTCAACAAAAGCCGCCTCAGGTGACTGCCACTCTTAGTGAAAGACATCTTGCACCACCTTGAGTATTCCAAAATCTGGGAGTTACAGGTGCTAGGGGCCCTGGATGGTGTAAGAGTTCTTCCAGCAACGGTAGGGCTTCAGAGCAATTGCTGGGGTCTATTGCCACAGGCCTTAATCCATGATCCGCAGGCTTAGATCTCGTAGCTTTAAACTCCGGCTCCTTGGGATCCGAACTTCAAATTCCCAAGCCCCCAATGACTGAAACCCACATCGAGTCCAGTCCATTCAACTTAGGGATGAGATTTTTGTCTTGGGTGATGTGGAGCTCTTGATGTATAATTCAGACAGTGCATAGGAGAGAGGGAGAGAGAGAGAGAGAAGAGAAGAGAAGAGAAGAGAAGAGAAGAGAAAAGAAGCGAAAAGAAGCGAGGCGAAGAGAGCGAGAGAGAGAAATAGAGAGATAGAGAGAGAAGAGAGAGACAGAGAGAGAGAGAGAGAGAGAGAGAGAGGAAGAGGGGCAGAAGATTGTCAAGGAATGCTACAATCAGAAGCCCGTGACGAAGGTCCATTTCCAAAATAATACGCTGATTGCAGAGGCCTAAAGGGAGCCAATTAGCCGAAAGTAGATACCGTCCGTAGATTTTGGGTCCAAAGTAGGTCTTATCTAAAGACATAGATCTCCACGGCACGGGTTACAATGCGCTTCAACATCAACAAGTATGTATGCTCAAGCCTGCCCCTGCAACAACTGCCCCAAATGCTGGCAGACCTGCTGGGATTAGGGCTATATAGGAGTTAGGGGCTTTCTAGGGGTTCCATTCTACAGGAGCTATTTGGGGATAATATGGAGGCTCTATAGGGGTTATGTAGGGGCCATGGTTTGGGATTTAGGGACAGCCCTGCAAAAACTACTTGCTGACACCAATTTTCACCGCATAAGAACACTTCCACATAAATCACCCAGAAAATGGTCTAGAACGGAACGGCCCTTCCCTACATAGCCCTATAAAACCTTCATATTTGGGTACTTGGACCCTTCAACCCCACATAATCCGTATATAAATCCCTACATATCCGCATGACACTTTAAAGCCCTAATCTTCGGGTACTTGGACCCAGAGTCAAACAACCTTGAGCCCGCAGCTTCAATCGTTGAATCCGCAAAGTCCATGTTGCTCCCGCGGAAGCCTGATCTGAGCAGGTTTAGGGTCACAAATAGGGTTTAAGCCTTAACGGTGGTTCAGGCTTAGGGTTTAGGATTTCAGGATTTGGGGGTTACGGATTTGGGGGGGTTTAGGATTTAGGGTTTAGGGAAAGCCCCAACAATCCCCGCACAGCCTTGGGAAAGAATTCGGCTTACCCGAGTCTGGAAATACCCATAATCAAGCATCAGCATCATGAATCTTATGGTCTAGACGTGAAAACCCAAAAGGAAGCCAAAACCCTATACTACCCTAACTCGCGTTTTCATACAGCGCCCGAGCCGCCTGCACAAACCAGCGCTGAGGAAAGATTTGCATCCTACTGCCCCCCCGCACCTACAACCCGTGCCCATGCCGACTTATCCTAAATCCTAAACCCTAAACCCTAAGCCAAGTGCTGCCCCAGGTGCAATCATGAAGCACTTCGCGAGCTTGCTGAAGACTCATTCCTCGTCGAGCCTCCGCAGTTTGGGGCTTTAAGGCATTAGATTCAGTTGTCTTTGGGGCACTGCGATGCCCCATATAGGGTTTTGAATTTAGGTTTTAAGATTTAAGGCATACTGGCAATAGCCAAATACATGCGCCTTCTTCTAGGATTACACAGAGGTTGTTCTGAGAGAAACACTTTTCAACGGCTTTCCTGTTGATGGCTGATTGGAGCGTTCAGTTCGAAGCACGATGGCGTCCCCAAGTGATAGCCACTGCCTGGGGACTTGACTGCGATAATGATACCAAGCATTCACAAGTCTCTGTGCTGGTCTTCATGTGAAGCCATATAAGCTGGCTTGGATGCAGTCAAGTAACAGTGTCACGTAGGATTTCAAGGCCCCATTGATGTAGAAGCTTGAAGCGGAACAGAATTACGCACCCCCCTTCTCCCTCAGTGTTATGCCGAAGACCCAACCCAACCCCCTGCATCCTAAAACTTGTAGGTCCTTTCACAACTTCATCTCTAAAAGCCAAACGCCCAACCAAGACTTGAGATACTTGGCGCAGAGCTTGTCCATGCTGGTCATTGGGATAATATAGGGATAATGGAAAAGCAAATGGAAACTACTATAGTATATTGGGGATACATATATTATAGGAAGAATATGGAAAAGAAAATGGACACTACTATTATAACCACCACGGATCGTCATACTCATGACGTGCTATGACGGATGTTAACATTTGCTTGTTTGGGCTACATCCACCTTTTACACGAATTATCATGTCCCTTTGCAAAACATCGTATTACCAATATTCCTTTTGGCCACTATTTGAGCTATACTCTAAACTCCTAGTATCCCCCTTCATAACCCCTATAGTAGTCCCCAATATAACCCCTATATAAACCCCTTTAAGGAGTTTAGACTATGGCTCATTGGTTGGTAAGGGCCTAATATAAAACCCGAGGTCGGGCCTTTGTAAGATCTGCGGGCTTCCAAGCTCCAAAAAGAAAACCTCGGCAAACGACGATTCCAACAAGGGAGTTGCTGAGCTTGCAACTTGCATAAGGTTAGATAAACAAAACAAGAACAAACATAACGGAAACGATAATTAAGCATGTCAAATGTTCAGTACTCCCCTTCCAAAAAAAAAGGGTGCTCTCTTGGGAATTCCTCTGATGCAGGGTTCTTGTCATTACCAAGAAGAGGAAAACAATGCTGCCTCACACCCGTAAACGAACGGACAGGAAAACCAAAGGCCAGAAACTGTCAGCTTCGAGCTATCAAGCTTGTAACGTGGACTCAAGAAACAACATTGCAACAAAAACATTAAGCTGATACCGGAACCTTTCCACTTGAGAAGGTTTAAGGTTTAGCCTCCGGTCTAACGCATCGACAAACTGGTTTTTGCTGTATGATACCAGCTGATACGGTTGAAAAGCATCTACACGAAGGCATTTCCAACATTTTTCCGACTATCATGACTGTATAAAATGGGACCTGCATTTGATGGGTCAGCGGGCTGAATAAGCTTGATAATTACCCTTACACATCATATAAAGGCCCGGGTTATCACCATTATTCTTCCAATTACTAAGTCCCATTGCCCTTGCAAGAACCCACCATGAAGCTAGCCTGGGATGGTCCACCACCCCTATGCGCAGCTGCGACCGTCTAGAATTTCAGGCCCGTTAGTGGAAGGTTAAAGACCTCGCTCCAGTAATGCTGTGCCAAGATCATCACGTATGCAATACAAGGCGACATGCACGACGATGTATGGCGAACGATCTTGTGGTTCATGTTGATGATAAAGACTACGAGAACAGCGCAGGACTGGCGCGCGAATCTGGGCGAAACATATTACTAGCCGGTCCAAGTTGAGAGATGCACTAGAAGTCGTCTTTACCCAGTTCACCCACTTGCCCAACAAATTGTCACGTAAACAACTCCTACTTCTATGTAACACAAACAAATGCAAAACTCTGGAATTCTTCTTGTGGTTTTATATCAGTACTGACGTAGGACCCCAAGACGAGCAACGTCCATTTTTGCAGTGAACAACTCTTCCTCCAAGTACGCTACACATGATTGGCTGCCACCTCCATCCGAGAAAAAAAAAGAGTATTCACACACAATTCAAAACGTAGAACTTGCCCGGCCTAGGCCTTCCGCCAAAAACGTAGGGTCGCTCTTGCAACAGCCCGCGGAACAACGTGATGTCACCAGGCTGATAGCGTCTCTTTGAGTGACAGTATCGCACGCGTGCTGCAGCAGGCGTTTGCTCTACGTTTCGGACGTGCGCCATGGTATGTGATAGATTTGTCATGCGTCCATGGCTAGGGAGCTTTCAACGATTGCTGGCCCAAACCGCAACATGTTAGGGTTGAACTGTGCACCGTGACTCTGCTAGGGAGCTGGAGGGACAAGCATTTCAACCGGTTCCGAAGTTTCCTACGTGGAGTGTCTCTACCTGCAACAATTGATCACAGCGGGTCTTGGCAATCGTGCATTCTCTGTGGCCTGTTAGGTTTGTTCAGGGCCGCATCGTCTGAGAAGCGCCAACATAGATCTGCCAAGATTCGCCTGGCCTGTTTGACGTTCAGAAAATCCACCATCCCAGCAGCAAGACCCATAGTCAAAAACTCCTACTGTGATAGCAGCCATATCATGGAAGGAAGGTTTTTTGCTGGGCCATGGGATCGTTTAAGCCAAAACTACCTACCCCGCGAACTTTTTGAAACGGAGCCAGTTGCCGGTTCATGTATAGTTCATACCGCATACGTCAACCCTTTAAGTAGAAGGACTATGGACATATCCTAAACCAAGAAACCTATCTCCGCGTCTGACTGAACTACAAACTGGACTCAAGATCCTTCTTATGAGTCCTGGAAATCTGAGGACTCTCTTTGCTTTGCAGATGGTTTTGGCAAGGGCGTGGACGTACTACACTCCCCCAAACTAACATGGAAACCCATATAGCTCCATTTTAGAGGTACTGTAGTCTTTATAGGGCCCCTTGTCGGTTCCCCTGTTAGGTTCCAGGAGTGTAGTTGTCAGCATTGAAGGGAGGAATGGATCCCTACGATTAACCCCTAATCATGTTACCCATTCCTCCTCTTACTTCTCACTCCTCGCGCCCCGAATCCGACCAATCACCCGACATATGAGCTATGGTCGAAATTTCCCACATAATTAGGGAGTACATGAGGCACTATACGAAACTACCAAAGGGACCCTATGTCCACCTTTGGTAACCTTATAATGTAGACAGTAGCTCATTTGACGGACGGGGGGCAAACAACTGGAATATCAACAATTTAGGGTTTAGGGTTTAGGGCTTAGCTTCATGACCCTGTACAACAGTAGGCCGGAATCACGTGAGGACTTCGTCAATCCGTTTTGCTCATCACATATTGGTGGAAGGAGGAAAGCTAGCACCACTTGGGATTCCAAATATACTGTACTTCCGGGGGTAGATAAAAGGTATGTAAAGTGGCGCAAGACTTGCTCCCCGAAAGCATGAGCTCCAAAACATGCAAAATTCAAAATCTGGGGTTCCTGGTAATTACATAATACAGAAATCAGTGTAATCATGAACAGTACGAAGACAGGGCAGACAGGGTACTGGCAAAGAGACAACATCATCAACAGTATCCCACTCCCTTCACGGTCGCATTTGTGACATCTGGTTTAGACCTCAACCCTAAACTCCCAAAACCCTAAAGAAACTTTTAGGCTGATTGCGCAGTGTTATACCCTTGATCACAAAGCCCCTCCCCTAACGATAACACCCCCCCCTGCCCTAATAGCAAAGAGTCTCCCCACATTGTGTGTTAGATGATGGTATCAGTATATGGGTGGTTGTCAAAATTATGGTCTCTTTTTGGGTACTCACAATATTAGGTGCCGTACCATAGTAGGGACCCAAAAAGGGACCATAATTTTGACAACCACCCATATGGGGTTGTATGGGGTATTTATTATGAGGGGGCGGGAGGAGTTCTGGGAGGGACTGTCTCAAGCGAGGTAATGGAAAATCAAGCGAGGAGCGAGATGGAAAATTAGATTAGATTAGGGTTGGGTTTAGGGTTTAGGGTTTAGGTATTCTTTAGGTGTTTACCGTAAAAAATGCCAGTTACTGTAGTTCCCATGCCATGGCCTGCGATATCGAGAATAATCTTGTTCCTCCAAAAACTCAAGTCTCAAGAGACCTATAACAAATATAATATTTTCATAATTCCCCAGGATTTTATTCTATAATAGCAAAAACGGTAGTCTCCTTAGACCTATACACAATATAATCTTTTTCATAATTTCTCAGGGTTATTCTATGATAGCCTTTGAAACTAACTCCTAAGGAGACTCCAGAAAAGGGGTAGCAGAAACCCTAAACCCTAAACCCTAAAGGACGTGAATTGAGGAAGGTTCATGCCGAGGTTTCTGGGGCACTCACTTGGTGTTTTCGGCTATAGGGTTTAAGGGTTTATAGGGTTATAGGGTTTATAGGGTTTAGGGTTTATGGGGTTATAGGGTTATAGGGTTTATAGGGTTTAGGGTTTATAGGGTTTATAGGGTTTAAGGGTTTATAGGGTTTATAGGGTTTATAGGGTTTATACGGTTTAGGGTTTATAGGGTTTAGGCAGCCGTGGCAACGGAGACTGGACCTGTATTCCAGATCACGCATCTGTGCTTGGTGGCCTTATGTACGAGAAGAAGACGCCCGACAGCTAAGTTTCCATTTTCTTTTCCATTATCCCTATATAACCCAAACATATTCCCTTATATTACTATATTACCTCTATATTACCCTCATAAAGCCCTTAAAAGGAGGGGTTGCATCAGTACCTCTCAGCTTTGTTTGCCACACCAACCAACATGCTTTGTTCATTAATCCCCTCCCCTAATGTTTAAACCCCCCGCCCCTTTAAAATTAAGTACTTTCATTATGTGTTATATTAGAACATATTGGGAGTATTTAATATTAGGGGGGTGGGGGGTTTAATATATTAGGGGAAGGGGATTAAAGTTGTAAGCTCCTAGACCCTGAGCCCCGAAACAATGCAACTAGACCTTGATGAACCCTCACACGAACAAGTATCATGGGTTCCCCTGCTACCCCACCTAAATTCACCCTTTTGTTAAGATTATTCAAGGATTAGCTTAATTAAGGCTAACGAAGGGGGATAGGCGGGGTAGTATAGAGGGGGGTAGTAGGGGAAGCAGTACATTTTATGCCAATAGGGTTGCGAGGGCCTAGGGGTCAGGGGCTCCACTGTCCCATCTGAGTCTAGGCGCGATCACCCAAAGCGCTAGGCCTCGACCCCTTTTGTGAACGACCTTCGGGATTGCTCGAGTTTGGTGTACAAAGTGAGGCTCATTTCGAGGACTTCGCGGTCCAAAGGAACTCCGCTACCATGGGTTCCAGTAGTGCCCCCCTCTATACTACCCCCCTAGGTTCCCCCCTTAATTAACCGTACTTAGGCCTAATTATTCCTAAATAACCTTAATTAAGGGGGACCCCAGAGAGGGTAGTATATATAGAGGGGGGTACTACCTGAACCCATGATAAACTTATTTCTCTCTGAACCCTAAACTCTAGGCCCCAAACCGCAGCATTGGCTTCTCCAACTTGGGTCCCTGCAGAAGCAACGCTGCCAAAGGGTCCCCAAACCTGGCGGAGTGGATAAATCCCATAATTACCTGACTGCTTGCTTACGGGATCGTGAAGTTTCGCCAGGTATATTGAACATATACATCTATACACATATAAACACACCGTCCCATGCTCACGAATATTCATCCATCCATGCATCCAACCGTCCGTCCGTCCGTCCGTCCGTCTGTCCGTCCCTCCATCCGTGCAGGCGTGCGGGCGTGCATACATGCATGCATGCATGCATGCATGCATGCATGCATGCATGGAGCACATGTACATGTACGTACTTACGTACCTGCATGCGTACATACATAACCGTACGTACACACACACACACACATGCATGCATGCATGCATGCATGCATACATACATACATACATACGTACATACATGCAAAGGTACAAACATACATACATACATACATACATACATGCAAAGGTACAAACATACATACATACATACA
>CAJNIZ010044005.1:42441-54327 GCA_905231905.1 Symbiodinium pilosum
TAAACCCTAAACCCCATATTCTATTTACTTAAGGGGGACTATCTATGCAAAACACTAGAACCTCGTAGTTTCTCGAAGGCCTTCAGCAGGAATGATGATTCTCCCTAAGGGTCCAAGGACCCAAATAACAGAGATTTAGGGCCCAAATACCATTGATTGTATAGTAGTTGGGTACTAAAACCCTATTAGTTGGGTCCTTGGACCCTTAGGGTCTGAAATGCTTATGACTATGCAGTCCCGTTGACAAAATACCTTATGAGCATGATAAGGACTTAGATTCATTCTGGTTGAAAAAATGGTTCGCAGCCGCCCTGTACCTCATGTAGGCCCATATTTCTGAACAAGACTTACATAAAAGCCAACATCTACAACCTCTGCCTGCAAAAACCTTCGTATGTGGTTATCAAAACCATGGCACCCTTCTTCAACCCTACTAGAATACGACATGTCCAGGGACACTTGGAATCTTAAATCCTGATCCCAGTGTTGAGAGCCATGCTTACCACCCCGCAAAACACGTCTATACATGTAGCCCCATCAGGCTGTATGCGCTTTATATAACCCATAGGAATTACCAAAAGTCTGATAGACCCCATGTGTAGCCCTTAATGACTCTAGGCCAGGCGAATGTGCGCCTCCAAAGTCGACGGTACATGTGACTGCTTGGAGGGTGGCTGCGTGGCCTCCTGAGGTCGATATGTGAGCTTCCCAGAACTATGTGGCACTTAGGACCCTTACTAAGGGTTAACCCGTAGGTACCTAAAATAGCATTATAAGGGAATCCCAAAGGGTTAAGGGTCTAAGGTCCAAGCTAAGTCCCAAGGAGAGAATGAGTCTTGCGAAGCACTTATCTCAATAATATGGTCTCCATGTAGCCCTCATATATATATATACATATAAATATACACGTTGACAGGAACCTTCAGAAGCGCCTGCATTTAAACCAATATGACACCTTATGGGGTGTACGGGCGTGACGGTGAGCATGAGTTGCAACTTTGTTCGGTGGGTTGCAGATCATTCATAGATACTTGTAACATAGTTCGTATCATACAAAACTGTCTGCATGTCGCATCAAATGTTTCGCTTTGCACGGCGCCATGTTGGATTTGCGGAGAACATTGGCGAGGTTCCTTGCGCATCAATGGGGTTGTCAACCACGTATGAAACTGCACGGACGTGCGCTAAGGATTTCCAGATGAAATGGTAAGTAATTACATCATGTATCAAAGACTTAGAAGAGATGCAGAAATTCAACGTCGGCTCAATTACAGCACATGCCAATAATCATATAGCCGCTGCAAGGGTTGTGAGGTTTAATTAAGGCATGCCCAAAGGTCTAGAGTTGAGGAGTCGAAGCCCAGGTCCTTGTGTGAGAAGGCTGGCCCATACCAAAGAAGTTAAGGGTTTGAGGCTTGGGAATTAGGGTTTGGGAATTTAGCAACGCGACCCAAGCTGACAGCCACCTCCTTGCATGTGTACGGCGCTTCATCTAAGGGGAGTGGCTGCTGCGACAGTTTTTTTTCTTATGGACCGCACACAACATTAGAGCTTGGAATCAAGCATTTATCCTATCCCTAAGGGTCCAAGTATCTAATAATCATATACTTACCCAAAACATGTACTACAGTTACTACTACCCAACACCCAAGTACCAAACTAGTGGGTACTTGGACCGTCTGGGTATGGGTCATAGGCAAAGCGGGAAGGGCTATACAAGTCCAGATGCTGTGGCTCCGGGTCATCGAGCGCAGTTGAAAGGCATAAATGATTCGCGCAGGGAGCGGCCAACGAAAAAAAACAAAAAAAAAAACATCACTATAGTAGTTTCCATTTTCTTTTCCATAATCCCAATATAAACCCAATATACTATAGCAGTTTCCATTTTATTTTACATTATCTTAAAAAAGCGCTTCATCTGTGACTTGAGCTCAACTGCCTACCTCCCACCACACGTCGCTGAAGAAACTTGCTCTTGCGGCGGGCATCCCACGCTGCACCTCACTCAGTTGACGCGGTCTTCCTGGAGGGTGTGTGCCCTGCAGTCTGCGCATGTGCAACGGGACGGGATGTTGAAGAAGATCATCCGTGGTGCAAAATGGTACTGATACACCACTTTCCCGCAGCCGTAGTTCGAGTGCGCCGAACAAAGCGGAGCATGAACACAGTGGCTTCTATGCTTGCTAAGCCTTTGCAAGTGGGTTTTGGAACAAGGGGCGCCAAACAAACAACGCAACAAGCCTTTCTCAGACAAATGCTTCAAGCCGCCGACGTGCCAGCGCTGCAACCCAGAACATCCAGGGAACATCGCGCAACCCACAGCCAGCAGAGAAAGCAAACAGCCACAAGGAAAGTGCTTCTTGTTACAGTCATCTGCAATATTGTGACCTGCCGCAGTGTCTGTCTAACTTGCACAGAAAAATTGGAAAGATTTCAGCAATGTGTGCACATAAACATGCAGGGTCGTCCTTTGAGGCTGTGAGGCCATAGAGGCTGCTCTAAAGTGACAGCAAGCAGCTACAAACTTCTCGCACCCACAAGCTGTGCAACGTGACGTTGTTCTCACAGCGCATATATATATATGCACATGTATACGTATGTATGTAAACGTATATATATATATGCATATGCACATATATATATATAAGCGCATATATCTTATTCTACATCTGGTCATGAAATTTGGAACAGGGACCGAGGGAGGGATCCGCATTCCTGCTTAGGTACCCCTGAACTGCATAGGCTGGCCATGAAAGAGACAGATTCCTTGCCTGAGGGTCTCTCAATTTTGGAGGACCCTGCAAAGTCAGGGGGACTAAGTAGTTCAACAAGAGGGAGAATTTAGGTTTTTATAAGGCTTGTAGGGATTCTTGCCTAGAAGCCTAGTCCCCCAGACCCTCCAAGTGTAGGACTGCAAGGAGCCTCGCGTGGTTTAACGTTGCTATGTGATACTTGCCTGCAAGGATAATTGGTATAAGAACCTATAGCGGCACTCCCACGACTGGCTGAGAAGACCAGAATTCTCAGTAGTCCACAGCTGTGTCATGCGGCTGGGGGTTCTAGGGTGTGGACTTCGAGAGCCTAGCCTATAGGCTACTATGAGCCTTGATGCCGTGCCTGCTTCTGGCAGGAACCCTGCACATCTATAACACCAACTTGCGTCGTCTCAGTGGGCGTGGAGGGGCCAACACCTCATGTCCCCAGGTGTTCGCGAGCGAAACGCTCCAACCATACACCAAAAAAGGTGCCAGTGTGAACCAGTGTTTATGAGCCTCGAATCCCGGAAACACAGCGGAAACTCTGTTGTCTGGCAAATTGGTTTCCAGCGTGGCAGCCTTTGGACTTTGCGGTATAGGGTTGGGTTTGGGCTCGGGCAGCTAACCGTTCGAGCTTCTTCACTGTGGACCCGTGACCCCCCTCTCACATGACTGCTGCAGCGACGTGGTCTTCATTGTTAGTCATTCTTAGAGTAGGCTCCAAGCAAGGGCGCCAGGCTTCGGAAGGTTATGCTGCAAAATGCTACGATACAAAGGTACGGTGCTACTTTTTACATTCTGAGCTATAATCCAAACTCCTTAAAAAGGAGGGATATACAGGGCAATATGTAGGGGGCTGTTCTAGGGATTCTTCGGGTTGCTGAGGGGGATACGAGGAGTTTAGACCATAGCCCACATGGACGTTTCTTAAAACAGGGGTCGCTATGGAGCATCTTCAGGTACTCCTGCTCTTGCAATGCAAGCACTCGAAATGCACTCACAAACCCTCACAGGCTCTGGGAGTAAAACCATGTAGACCTATGCGCGGCCGGAAAATCATCCGAAACATGAGCATTCCTTACGGGATCGCTGACATAGGGTACAACATTTTTGGACGCTCTCACATTCTCACCCACCAAGAAGTTTCAATGCAGTAGAGCTCCCGTTGCCACACGAGTAGGCTCGTCCTCCTAACATAGAAGAATGTCGCCCTCCCCGACGGCATGAAGCCTTTCCCAAAACTCGAAAAGAGTCCTATGCGGGTTTCTAAACACTAATTAGCATCTGCGTGCTTACCCCCCAAGATATCAGAAGGACCCCAGAAACCCTAAACCCTAAACCCTCAGAAACTGCTGTATCTCGCGAGAGGGATGACAGGCAACCAGCCTTTGGCCCAGGTCACACAGCTTCCTCATGGAGCCATACACCCACTTCCATTGCAGCTCATTTCTGCTCAATTCCCTTGCTTTATGGTCCTAACCCACCCAAAAAAGGCACTGCCCACCCAACCAGACCCCATAACATAAACCCTAAACCCATAAACCCTAAACCCCTGAAACCCTAAACCCCTAAACCTGAGCCCCGGCCTGTATCGGCAGCTTTGGCATATGCGGCAGCTCCTTCGCAGCTGGCGGAGGAGCCACCTCGTCTTAGGCGTAGAGGGTTGGGGGACTTAGTAATAATGGAAAACAAAATGGAAGCTACTATATTATATTGGGTTTAGGGTTTAGGGTCAAGGGGACTTAGTAAGTAGGATAATAAGCCCTATAACCCATATAGTAAACCTGGTTATCCCCATAGTTAACCCACTTACGAAGTCCCCCTGACCCTCCAAGTAGGGTTTGGGGTAAAGATGCCAACTTACCTCTGGAAGTCTAAAACCTTAAAACCCTTGACCCCAAACCCCGCAGGGAGGGGGCTTGGGGTTTAGGGTTTCTTGGCACATTTCTGATTGACAGGGGATCAAGACATGAAAAGAACATGAAGACTAGTAAGTGGTATATTATTGGTAATGAAAATGCATAGGGGCTACTGGAAGAATCCCTTCCTTCACTACTTACTTACCAGAAGTAAATTTATCAACCTCCACCCCGCACCCCCCTCATAACCCATACACCATACTTCCTTTAGGACTGCAGCACGGAGATAAGCCTGGACTAATCTGCGCCCTCTCTGCATTAGTCCCTCGTTGTTAGTAGCACGGCGGTTATGGAACATAGGGACTAGTCACAGAGGATGAGGATTATGCTCTGCATTACTACTTGTTGTTACTATTACTACTATTTTCCAGAGGCCAGGACACACGATCACCAGACTGGAAAGACTGGAAGTTGATCCTGGGATCAGGGCTTAGGTGGCGTTCGCCATGTCCAGGATCAACTTCCAGTTATCGTTGGTTCTGGCTGCTGGTCCCAAGCAGTGCTTCGAACTGAATACGCAAGCCTCAAACCCTAAACCCTAAATCCTAAACCCTAAACCCTAAATCCTAAATCCTAAATCCTAAACCCTAAACCCTAAAGCATGGGCACTCCGGACCCTTGACCTCCAAAGCACCAAGACCAAGCAATGGAGCCTATGCCAGCTTTAGGCTTTAGAGCTTTGGGTCCCCTTCAGTACTCTGAATTCTATTTTCCCTAAACCCTAAACCCCAAGTTATAGTCCCCCTTAAGTAGATAGAATATGGCTTTGGGTATATTATAATAAGATACCCATATACCTCGTATTCTATCTACTGAAGGGGGACTATGATCCTAAACCCTAAACCCCAAGTTAAGGATTTGGATCCTAAACCCAAAACCCTAAACCCCAAGTTAAGGATTTGGGCTCAGATTTTGGCACCTCGAAGGGCGGCAGCGTTGGATGCTGCCCGGCCTCCCAGCCCACCAGTTGTTGGATGTGGGGGCCTTACTTGGGGGTCAGGGGGACTTAGTAATAATGGGAAACAAAATGGAAGCTACTTTCTTATATTGGGTTTAGGGTTTAGGGTCAGGGGGAGTTAGTAAGTGGTTAATAACGGGGAGAACTACGGTTACTATATGGGTTATAGGGGTTTTGAACCTGCTTACTGAGTCCCCCCGACCCTCCAAGTAGGGTCATGCAGGTGCACTATACAAGAGGCATCCCACTACTTGAATCCAAGGGACAAGAGTTGAAGCCACAACTTGGGTCTCTAAAGAAACGGACATTAGAGACTCCTGGGGTCTTGGGATATCTGGGAAATACCCAGACATTCGTGGGGTCCGTAATGTCAGCCAGAAGCCCTGCTGAACAGGCCCCAAAACCTTGAGCACATCTTAGGTGGACCCCCCACCCAGTAATAGTGACTATAAGGGATAATAGGGATTATATTATATTCTTATTATACCACTATTGCAGGGTGGGGGGTCCTCCTAAGTACTAAAGCACATCTTTGACTGCACCTCTGAGGGATTGCAGCCATGCCTGCATCACCAGCAAACACAATACCCCTTCCTCACGGAATGTACCTTACCAATACTGGATGATCACAGTGACTAGGAAATGGAACATGAAATGCGAGCTAGGTTAACATAGGCTTTATTGGGCCTGCAGATTGGAACACCTTACCAGCCACAAAATGGCCCGCAGGACTTCCTCTCACGTTTCATCGACGGGTCTTCCCCATACCGATACATCCTGTCCCCCACGGGCCTCTGCCCTATCTCTAGAGGAGCAACGTTTTCTGGTGGTTGCACCACATAAGACTATCTTCTTTTACACAACTACAATGATGAACAATATGACATAATCATTCTTCATCTTAAGGCTATGGCATCCCCATCTGGCAGTTTCCCTAAAGAAGGGGACCCCAATATAGACCCCAACATATTTATAAGCCTGAAAATAGGGACGCCCAAAAGGGTACTCCTGATTTTGGGAAACCCTACACCAAGCCCTACACTCTATGTACCCTATATATCCTCCCACGTCCCACGTTAAAGGTTCCCACCCCCAATTCTATAACATCCCCATTCAGAATTCTGATCAACATCCCCCTTTCATAACGCCAATAGTAGTCGCCTCTATAAGCCCCCCTATAAACCCTTTATAGGAGTTTAGACTATAGCCCATCTAAAGCCAAACCCAAACCTCCCCAAAAGCACCTGCAATTCCAGGAAAGAGCGCGCGAGGATAAGACTCGAGGAGCTTGGTAGCTGTCCAGCCGCCTTGAGCGGTCCGAACCACAAAGGGAAGGCAGATGAAGGGTTTGGGGGTTTAAGGGTTTAGGGGTTGATGATGTGGGTTAGGATTTAGGGGTCGGCATAGGGTTGATGATGTAGGTTTTTGGGGTTTAGGGTCTAGGGTTGATGGTTTTGGGGCGGGATCTGATGGGCTGGTGGGCTATGCCAACCATCTTTATGGCTTTTCCTTGCTGTTAGGGCTTTGTTCGGTGGTGTTACAGACTGGGCACAATTTGGCAGGGGTGTCTGACATGTGTATGGGCACCTGTTGGATTTAGCGGGCTGCCCAAACAACTCATGGAGGAATTCAGAGGGTCAATATGTGGGTCTATCTAGTATTAGACTTGGTTACATGTTGCCCCATACAGGGCGGACCTCAAGGGGACCATGGTCCCAAAGAGACCACACCCGTGGCAGCGGTTCAGGGTTTCGGGTTTATTGAAACAAGTTCGCGGTATGGGATGGAAACTAAGGACGCTCAATCAGGAAAATCCATCAAAACCTTGAACCACAAATTTCCAGGCCGATGGAGATCCTTGTATCGAGTTTTGCGGATTTGGGTTCAGAGATCTGTGGAGATAACCAGAAGCCTGAACCGCCCTTGAGACGAGTTTTTTGCAAAGTGGAGGCTCAATCATTCATCTCTGTGTCTGTAACAGAGCCCAACTCCATAATCAAGGCCCTACAGCCTAAACCTGCATACAGTGAAACTTCTGGTGACTGCATGAACTCAAGTTCCCGAAGCCCTACTTTCGTAGTAATTTTCCAGAAACACGCCAACGAAGAGGCCTTGCTTGTTTGCCTTGTTTTCTCTAAGCTAGCTTTTTCAAAGCTCGGAATCCAGCCTAAGGATTCTGCAGTCCTTCCGGTTCCGATTTCCCAGGGGCTGTCATGATAAGGCAAGGACCAGCTGGCCCATGATGGAGTCAAAGTCTTGCAGCCCTGCGTTGTGGGTCTTCAGGTCCAGATTTGGGTCCGTACAGTTTTACTACGATTTTACGTGCTCTCAATGAAAGGAAGGAAGTTACCCGAGGCCTAGCGGCTGTCTATGAATCCTTGCTTTGATGGCTGACTGCTGGACCTCAGCACCCATCCCGAAACCCTACGGCACAAACCCTATACCTTAAACCCTAAATCCTAAATCCTAAGCCCTACTTCCTATACCAGAAAAAACCAGAATTGTGCGCAAAAACGACCTTGTCATAGGACTACCACGAATACGCAATCTCCCACACAAACACGGCCACGGAGTTGAAGGTACTCTCCCAAATTAACAAAACCTAACAACACCTTTTTTGCCCCCCCAGTAGTCCCTAAACCCTAAACCCTAAACCTCAACTTGTGGTACTTGCCAAGACTAAAAAAGCCAAAGCAGACAATGAGACAAAGCTGACTCAACCCTCAGGGTGTGGGGTGTAAGGTTTAGGGTTTAGGGTTTGAGGTTTAGGGTTTGAAGTTTAGGGTTTAGGGTCTAAGGTTTAGGGTTAAAGGTTTTGGGTTTAAGGTTTAGAGTTTAAGGCCTGAAGTTTAAGGCTAAGGTTCAGGGCCTAAGGTTTAGGGTTTAAGGTTTGAGGTCTAGGGTTTGGGGGTTTAGGGTTTAGGGCCTAAACCCTGAACCAAAAACTCAAACCCTAAACCCTGAACCCATGACCCAAAACAAGGGTCCCTGAGCCCCACACACATAGGGATTCGGGGGCTGAAAAGTCGGTCTAAGTAGGTCAATAATCAGGATAATTGGGCTTATTACATGGCTGAAAAGGTGTCATTACCCTATTTACTGAGTGTCCCTGACCCCCCTTGACCCTCCAAGCAGATTTCAGTAGGCCCCAAAACCATGTAACAAGTTTACGGTTTAGGGTTTGCCTAACATGTGCAAGATCCACAAAAGTGTGAACTGGCAATTTCTTGAACTAGGGTTCAGGGCTTGGGGGTTAATGTTTACGGTTCAGGATTAACAATTGGTCCCCTGAAACCTGTGAAGGGACCTGGTAGTCTGGCACAGTCTAGCCTTGCATCTGCATGCACATCCAAGAGCCTTGAAAGAGTCACAGTTTTGAACCCAGCAAATTGTCGCGCCACCTTCTAATACGCAGTCAACTCCAAATCCTACACGCGGGCCCTCTTCCTCAACCTAGATGTGTCTCCAACGACGCCCTGAATTTCACCATGTACCAAGCGACATCAAGGTCCTTTGCAACCTTACGATACGCGTACTATGAAAACGCGAGACAGATCTCGGACAAGTCCGTGCCAGACTTGGCCCCAAAATCTTACCTTTGCTTTTCAAATTTGCGGTACCTTTTCCGACACCAGGGATAAATGGGGCTCGAATGGAGATTAATGGCGTCTACATGGCTGTATGATTTTGTACTGAGCAGTTAGCCACAGTCTCACACAAGGAAAGACACCCCGTTCATCAGGAGGCCCATTCTGTTGAGAAACGCCTCTCCACCTTGTTCCTACGACAATTACCATTACTGTAAGCACTATACGGACTATGATTGTGCCCGTCACCATTACCATTAGTATTAGTGCTGATGCTATGGCAAGCACTATGACTATGGATGACAATGGCAATCCACATCTACCACCGCCACCGCCTCCGCCACCGCCTCCGCCAACGCAACCGCCCGCGCCACCAGCACCAGCACCACCACCATCACAATCATCCCCACCACCACCACCGGCGCTGGCGCCACCACCATTGTCCCCATCGTCACCCGTGGCACGAGCATCACCACCACACCAACAACTACTGCTGCTACTAGTACTGCTGCTGCTTCTGCTACACGTACTATGGGTGAACTTTGCGGACGCAACTATATCCTTGCCTGGCAGGGCTGGCAGAGGCTCGGCGACGGCTGGCTTAAGTGCTGGCCGGGGGAGCGCGGCCGGATCTTGTACTACCTGGAGGCTGCTACCCTGACCTAGACCTCCCGGCCCTAATTACAACAACCCTCTGAAACCTCAAATAACTGGCATGTAGGCTTGCTTGTGTAGAAGTATTTTGGGCGGAGTTGTAGGGATCTGTAGATTTGTGAGTTTGGGGGGTTCAGAGCTCAATTTGCTGAGTCCCAGAAAAGTCATAGGAACAGTTGAAATTAAGGTCCCTTCGTACGGCTCTCAAAGCCCGGGACACTGCATAAAGAGTGCTTTGTACTACATGGGATTCCCATTGCCAGAATGTTGAGCACCAGCTGTAGCGAGCCGCAGGGGAATGGGATGGGCTTAGGGGTGGCGTCTAGTAGCGTTCTACCAGGACAGAAGCAGAACTATCCTCGAGCTTCGTCGGGCTTCTATACAACTCCCTTAGCTGCACAAAAATCAAATTACAACAGATCTCCAAAAGTGACCGAGGAGAATGGAAAGCCTGAGTAGCATATGTACAACAGGAGGGCTCCATAAACAGGAGCCCACGACGAACCCTCAAAAAGGGCACTGGATGCATAGGTACCGATGTCTTGCTGCTGAACTGCTACAGGCTTCAGGCAGTTTCATATCAGTGCATGCTGCTTACATCAAGCCGCTTGTATGGACAGCCGTCAGATCTTAGTCTGTCACAACCTGCGCCACACCCAGAGATGGGAGGCAGAGCAAATCTACCCACACCACAGGGGGAGAATCTCAGCACATTGCAGATCTTGGTTCTGCAGGGTAGTGGAAGGAAGAAATCCACTCACAGGGTGGACCGGGGGGAAGGGGGCGAGGGGAAAACGCTGCGGGGTGACTGGCAGTTCCTAAAGCCCTGGGAGGATCCACAATTCAGATCTGCTAAATTGAGCCCTTCACATCCCGTAACATAGTATAATCGACTATACAGCTCTAGGGGATCTGACGTTTCAAATCTTCAGAGCCCCATTGGGGGTCTGGTTTATGGGAGAAGGAGAACATCCACACCACAAAAAAGAGGAAAAGATCAGGCCGTGTCCCACGCTCTAACCCTCAATCAAGACCCAATTCCCTATGCCTTGACCCCAAGTCTGAGACCTGGACCCTAAACCTAAGCTCTAAACTGTCCCAGTAGCTGGTTGTGCAAACTGTGGTGGAGCCGTATGCCTGTGGACTGGCGGAGCTGCCTGCTCATCGAAACTCTACACATTAGAATTAATCCGCGAATATGAAAAACACCGCTTGCTAATGTTGAATACCCCCAATATATCATACTAGACCTGTATGGGAATGTTCCTTATAAGGCGTGGGGGTTTATGAGGAGGATCAGGGGTTTACTTTAATACTTGAAGGCATAAATTCCAATTAATCTAGTTTCCAATCACTACTACCATTACTGTTACAGTTGCTGTTACTGTTACAAATGCTGTTACTGTTACTGTTACTGTTCCTGTTTCTGTTACTACTACTACTACTACTACTACTACTGCTACTAATACTACTACTACTACTGCTGCTGCTGCTGCTGATTACTACTGATACTAATACTCCCACCATCCCCCCCCAGGCAGTACGTTTTGCCAAACGTTGATTATGAGGATTCCCAGACGAGGTGGCTAGTAGCAGTAGTAGTGGTAGTAGTTTGGGTCCTGCCTCCACCCATTGACCGTGTATTGTAGGGGCCATTTTTCAGGGAATCTATAGAGATCTATATATATATATACATATATTCCAAATACTCTTCAGCTGTTGATGAGTGGGGGCAGTATCCAAGTATTAGCTGTCGTCATCGGACATTCTCACGTCCGCTGTGTCTCCTGGGAACCTTCTGAGCTGCGTGCTTGAGCGCAACATCAACTTGTCTCCTGTGTCTCAAGACTTGTTCGCGGATTTGATGCGGCAACTGCAACCTAACGACTATATGAGTAGTATTTAATTTGGGGATACTATGGTACCCAATATAGGGTAAGATTCTATCCTCCTTTTGAGGTATAGTAGTTTATACAAGGAATATCTTGCTGGGTTCAACCACCAAAAAAACC
>CAJNIZ010044005.1:54427-96370 GCA_905231905.1 Symbiodinium pilosum
TTTTTTTTTTTTTTTTTCGCAGGTGCTAGTGGGCGGCTGAAGGGCAGGCCATAAAATCAACTCTAAACTCCGCAAGCCCTTTCGAACAAAACCTTCAACATCGCAAAGCTCCAAGTGCGATCCCCACATCCTCCATGTTCTTTACATATCCTGGATTATCTTTATGAGAAGATTATAGGGGCATTCGGGACGATATGACTGTATTGGGGCAACTTTGAGAAAGCTGACCCCACCTTCGCATGCGAAATTGGAGATCTTTCCGGGAGCGTCTCTGGGATCGGAATCAATGGTGGAAGGCTCTCTGCCTCAGCGGTCACTTTCCCGCATTGCTCTTGTGCTACTTAGTACATGTGAGAAAGTATTTCAGACCCCGCGCTAAATAGCAAATTACCGGAAACCTGCTACAAATGTATACCATGGACATTCCGAAGTTGCAGGTGCTGTTGGTGGCTCTGGAAGTTCCACTGCTTTGCTCGACCCATGGGCTGTGCTGGAAGGCTGATGGACCTCCCTTTCCCAGGGATTGTTGGGCTTGGAGGTCTTGGGCTCTGGGGTCTCATGGGTAGATGCCTTCCGAGGTTCCTTTGACCCCTGAACTGCGGTGGAAGGCGTTTGGAGCTCCTTTTCCCAGGGATTTGTGGGCTGATGGTCAGATGCTTTCACCGGGTCCTTTGAACCACGGGCTGTGCTGGAAGGTGCATGCAACTCCTTTTCCCAGGGGTTTGTCGGCTCCGATGTTCTGATGTCGGAGCGTTGATGGGTAGATGCCTGAGCAGGTCCTCCAGAAGCCCGGGCAGTGGGTGGGGGACTCCCTGCCGGGGCGGGAAGGGGAGGGGGATCTTCTGGAGGTTCAACTTCAGCGCCTGCTTCCGACTTTTTTGCTTCTGCCTCCTGAAGCTGTGGCGAGGTCTCCTTAGAAGGTGCCGGCTTCTTGGGCTTCACGAAAAAGTCTGTAAATCTGCTCCACCATGGCTGTTTAGCTTCCTTTGCTTTTTTGCCCTGTGCAGCTGCCTCTGGTATGGGATCCCCCGTCTCTTCTTGTGTCTTGGGAGCAGCCTCCTGCAACTGGGGAGCAGACGTATCCGCCCCCTTGGGACCAGTCTCTGTCTCCAATTTGGCAGCAGGCTTTCCCCCTCCTTTGGGAGCCTTGTCCTCCTCCCTTCTTTCATCAGGCTCATGCTTTTGAGCAGTTTCTATGTCCTTCTTAGGGGCGGCCTCACTTCCTGGTGCAAATTCTTCCACGCCCTGGGGAGCAGATTCTTCTGGAAGATCACAAGGAGGTTCCCGCCTTGCCTCAGTTTGGTCAGTCAAAGCGAAAATAAGCTTGCGGGTTATCGTGTTGCGGAGTGGTCTAGCTTTGCTTGGGTCAACCTATATGTACATGTGTATGGATGATAAAGTCCTAAATCCCCCACAACAAAAAAGAAGACCCAAATGCAAACCACTTCGAATTTCGAGCTTGTTGAGTCTAGCGCCGATTTTCTACGGTGATACTCGAACTCGTACCTCTTATGAGCTATAGTCTAAACTCCCAGTATCCCCCTTAATACCCCTTACAATACTCCCCTATGTGACCCCCCTTGAAGGAGTTTAGATTCTGGCTCTTATGTTGATTTCAAGTTCTGTAGTGGTGGGCCGGGTGTTAATTTCGCAGGGATGGGATTAGGCGGCCGCGGCCAGCTTGTCTCAGATCTGCCACTCCTACTCTTCACCTGCACTTGGAGGGTCAAGGGGACTTAGAAAGCAGGTTTGTAATTCGGACAACAGACTAAAGTGAGGGTCTTCTAATATTCCTATCAGACCTCTATTACAGCGTGAGGGGTCCTCCTAAAACATATGTACTTAGCCTGTCTGAACCTTTAAGCAACGCATTCACGAGGCGTTCCAAGATCTGAGATTCAAGCGCCTCCCTTAACCTATCTTTACCTCCTACTTGGAGGTTCAGGAGACTTTTTGAACGTGATACTGGGGTTTAGGGTTTATGATGCTTGGGGTCTTTACATGGCCTGCAGCAGCTACCACTTAACTTAACGAGGTCCTCGTGATCCAAGTAATCTTATCGAATCCAAACCCCTGACCTTCACATAGTGTATCAGGTACCGAAAACGTTTGAAAAGGGAATATTCCTTCAATCACGTGCAGCACCCTAGTATGCGTTAACGTTCGCTCCTTCTTAAACGGTCCCTGGGCTGTCCACGGACCCGGGGGGCTTGTCTTTACCAGCCCCGTCACTTCCCACATCCCTACATGACATTCACACCCCAAGGTTACTCAACGTTCTCCCTTGATGAAATAGCTTCCGTGATGCCTGTGTATGCTCTGCGGCAGGCGCAGCATGAACCGCTGCAGCTTCCTCCTGGCAGACAACAGAGTGCCGAACAAGTGAATAATCCAAGATTGGGCAGACTTGGATTCGGCTCCTGTTGCGGTATGCAAGACTTCCATCCTCTGTATTCGAGCAACTATAGTAGCACCAGCTACCAGACGCATCATAGGGATGTCACAAGATGGGGACCCTGAGGCTGAGGGATGCTCGGCATCTTCAGGGATGAGGAGGGAATATAAGGGCTTTTAGGGTTTAGGGTTTCAGGGAGAATTTCAGAAACTGCTGTGGATAGAGATTACCTTGCGCCACCCGAGTCCGAAGAAAGGGAATGCCAGTATACCTTGGGAGTATTGAATGGTGAAGATTTCAACCCATCCACCATACCAATCGGACCTGCAACACATGTAAGGGAACCTGCTATGTTTACGCACCCTTCTTCGTACCCAGAGACAGGTTAGCGTAGGGTCATCTCACCTGAGTAATGTGCAAACCTACGCAATCAAAACATGGGATTGAGGATGTAGGACTCAGGGTTTAGGATTCAGGGAAGAAGGCAAACTGTCTCAGGCTTATTCCATTCGAAGCAAGCTTATAGCTGGAGGCGCATCTCTCTCTCACTCTACGTGTAGAATGAAACCAAAGATCAGGTTCCACGAAAACTACCGATGGATGGTATAGGCCTCATCGTTTTGCCTCAAAGTACAAGGCGGCAAGGGCCGTTCATCTAGGGACTATGGACAATTCTTAATGTAGGCCTTCCCCGCCAGTTCCTTCTCAAGCCTTTCATGCTGGCTTCGGTTTTGGGCTACTAGCAGATCAGCCGTGAAATGCATCAGGATCACGCCCTATCTCAACCCTACACCCGAAAGGATCCTTGCTGGGGGGATGCAGGGCTTGGGAACTATCCTCCCTCAAACTAAGGTCGAAGCCACAAAAGGGCCCCATCAAGATTTACAACTGTGGGCTCATTTTTTTGGAGATTTAGGGTTTAATTTTTGAGTTTGAGTGTTATTTTGAGGTTTAGTGTGGGGGCTCATGCTAGTTTGGGGTGGCTAGGGTTCGTGATTGGGAGTTTTGGGCTTGGCGAGTACCCTAAAACCTCCAGCCCACCATCAGACCAAAAGCCCCCCCCCCAAATCCGCTGAACCTTCAGCCTCTGAATCCAACTGAACCCACACTAGACCCTACGAAAATTCTAAAACCCTAAGCCCTACTCCCTAAAACCCTAGGCCGTGACCCTAAGCCCTTTAAACCCTTAAACCCTGAGACCTAAACATCCCGTACTTTGAGCCCCGATGACCTCGATCTCCTCAAGCTCCTCGGGAATTGGCCCTGCCTGAGATCAGAAGGTACTGTAGAACGTTAACAGGGCTGATTACCATTACTTAGAGTTTGGGTGCAGATATCTAATTTTGGAATTAAGGAAATCTGGGAGTAATAAGTAGTGGTAGATTTACGTGGGCTTGGGAGTTTAGGGTTTGGGGGTTGGGGGTTACGGGTTTAGGATTATTACCATAACTTAGGGATCTGGACCCTTATGGCTCAGCCAACTCCAAGGCGTTTGGCTTCTCCTACCACCTTTTCGGAGTCTTCCCTGCTGAGAACCAGTAACTTCAGGTGTAGGGTTCAGAACCCTAAACCCTAAACCCTAAAACCCTAAACCCTAAACCCTAAAACCCTAAACAATAGGGTTCAGCGTTTTATCATTTAGGACGATATCGTCTCCTATCCTCTGGGGGGGGGCTCCACCATGACAGGTTTCGGGTTTAGGATTTAGGGTGCAGGGTTTAGGCTTTAGTAATTAGAGTTAGGGCTTATTGCCATTACTGATGTTTTTGGGGCGGAGTCTAGAATTTGAAATTCGAAACTTGAAAGAATGGAACTACGGAAACTTGGGTGGGTCAGGGTTAGGGCTTAGGGGATCTCAAGCCCAGAAGGCGCTCAATGCAACCTAAGGGTTTAGGAAACATGTCGAGGGATGAGGGTTTAGGACTTTTGTGTATTGAGATATGTGATATATAGGGGACATGTAGTGCTTCATATTGGTTTTAGGGACTGCAGCATAACGGAGAATGAAATCGATAAAGGGAACATGAAATGGAAGCAGGGATATTAATTACAGGAATTTAGGGCCGAGAGGGGCTAGGTATGCATCTTGCGAAACACTCGTGGCGAGCCTCTTAAATGTCTGAAGGATTTCGGACAGAAGCGGTTCCATGAACCAGGAAGATTCACGGTTCTTATCTGGCGGCGCGGCACCACGAAGGTGAGCTGCGACCTTGTCTCAATCGACCTTGTCCTGGCGAAGAAGTCGGAGGAGGTTTGTCGTGAGGACAGCCTCCGACACGGACCTCACAAATACTACTCCTTGAAATTCGCCGTTGCTCAAATTCCGCAACGCGTAATCATCCAGGCCTTTCCTGGTGACATCAACAAGGCGAATGGAGTTGACATCCTTCCCCGCAAGGCCTGCTTTGGAGGACCATGGGGTGGATTGCACGTTAGGAAACTACAGGAGGACATTACCTGGTTCTGACTTGCAGCTTTCCCGACGTAGAAAACAAATGCAGTTCAGGGTTTGGGGTACAACGCTCGCTCAGTCATGTCTACCCCTAGCCCTTCAAAGTTTTGAGGCAATTCATGCTTTGCAGGGACGCCAGGAGACTAAGGATGTGTCCAATGCGGGTTAAGATAAGAGTTTAGGAACCCCAAACCTAACCTCCTAAACCCTAAGCCTAAACCCCTGCACCCTAAACCCCGAAACCCTGAAGCCTAAACCCCTCAATCCCTGAACCCTGAACCTGAAAACCTCTAAACCCTAAACCCTCAATCCCTGAACCCTAAATCCTAAGCCCTAAAGCCCCTACAGTCTGAAACTTAAACTATGCACCCCTCGGCCTAGCCCATTTAGGGTGTAGGGTTACTGCCTGCTCCTCCTCTTTTGGGATGTTGCCGGACTCTTTCGCCATCAGAGAGCGCTGGGAAGGCACAGACCATGTCCTACACTGTGATTTGGGGCTTAGGGTTTAAGGGTTTAGGGTGTATAGGGCTTAGGGTTTAAGGGTTTAGGGTTTAGGGTTTAGGTGGGGGGCTTGGGAGGCTGAGGGCTTGTGGGATATGTAGGGTTTAGGGTTCAGGGGCCAAAGAACAAGAATAAGCTTCCTCTAAGGACTGGTTGCGAAAGCATCGGACGGTTGATGAACAAGATGCTTAGGGAGTACAGAGAGCTAGCTGAAGGGGCAGTCATGTTGAGAAATGCCCGTGCTTCTGAGCAAACTAACCAGGTCAGTGACAGATTTGAATAGGGCACACTAAGCCCTAAACTCTCAACCCTGTGACCGTGCCTGGGTAACCTCTAGCACAGCCACCATGGACGCTGTGAGCAAAACCCCTAGAACGACAACGCAGCTAATGAGCCAGAAGCGCGGCAATGCATGTAAGTGCTCCATGTGCGGCTTCCTCCCTATAATACGGATTTGCATATTTTGGGGTTCAAAATGGGGGTCCCAATTTGGGGAAACTACCAGAATTATTGGGGTTCCCCACAAAAGTACATGGTATCTGCACCAGGTATACAAAAAAAACACCACAGGAATTTCATAGAGGTGCCCGTGAGCCATAACCATGCTCCACGAACATCTACCCTAAACCGCTAAAACCTGAACCCTAAAGCCTAAACCTTAAACCCCAAAGCCCTAAAACCCTAAACTCCTAGAACTACTAAAAACACCCGAAGCGTACCTTCTGCGGAGTGAATCATACGCCCCGGCACCGCATCCCAACAAGTTCACAACAAGCATTCAGTGAATTCAGTGCATTCTAATTCAGGGTTAGGGTTTTAGGCTTGGGGGTTGAAGTTTTATGGACTAGGGGGTTCTGGTGTTAGGATCTTGGGTTTTAGACCTTTTAGGGATGAGGGTTTAGGGTTTGGGTTTAGGGTTTTAGGAATTAGGGTTTAGGCGGTTAAGGGTTTACATGTGCAACTCATGATCTCAAGCGAAATGAAGGAGAGGCTTCAACGGGTGAGGACTTCCTCGCCATCCAGAACGTCCTCCCCAAGCCTAGGAGCCATTGGCTACATGGAAACCGCCCTAAACCCTAGCAGAGCCAACGTTTGCACAATTCAGAATCCTTAAGTACAGTATTGTCTTAGGATTCGCCTAGAAGGTCGGGTGGCCACAGTTATCCAGATCAATAATCCCCTCCCCCTAATATTAAACACCTACCCCCCGATATTAAATACTCCCAATATCTCATTATATCCACATACTGGGAGTATTTCATTTTGGGGGTGGGGGGGGGGCTTTTCAATATTGGGGAGAAGGGATTAAGTAACCTCTTAATTACCAAACCCTCCCGACCCTCCGGATAGGTGTTGACTTTTGCCATCAGCTATGGCGGAGGTCGCGGGTTTGTTCCATCTTGAAACATAATGCTGTACAATCAGGTCATGATACAGATGTCCTAGGGACCGTGAGAGGTGTCTAGGACTCCGGGACGTTCCCGAGAACTTTGCAAGGACGTGGGAGTTTCCAGAGACTGCCTGGCGGCATAAACCGTGAATGGTATAGTCTGATTGGCCAAAATCCCTAAACCCTAAACCCTAATGCTACTCTGGGAACCTCTAAACTAGGGGATCCTCAGTGGTGCAAGAATCGGGCTTAATCAAAGTAATTCCAAAGCCAAATATGAAGCCATTCGAGGCCTGAACCCTAAACCCTAAGCGGCCACCATCTGCTCAGTATCTTTGGAGAACTCCCACCAGCAGGAATTGTATTTAAGAGCTTAACAAGAGGCTGCCGGCTGGATGACTGCCAGGCAAGCCCTTGCACCAAGCCCCAACATCAGGGCTTCTCAAACTTGTGGGTCCCTATGCCAGGTCCTTGCCATGGGGGTCCTGAAACCTAAACCCCAAATCCCTAAATCCATAAACCCTATATTAACCCTAAGTCCCGAAACCATAAACCTCCTAGGAGGACCCATGGCCTGAGAAGTATCCAATAACTATAAACAAGACCCTGCGATGCGTGCACCTCTACCATGGTCTTGAAGGTTTAGGGCTTGGGGTCTAGGGTTTGGGGTCTAGGGTTGGGGTTTTGGGTTTAGGGCTTAAGGTTTGGGGCTTAGGGTTAAGTTTTTAGGGTTTAGGGTTCAAGGATTTTGGCCAATCAGGCTATACCATTCACGGTTTAGGGCCAGTAATCCCCGTTGGCCTACCTGCTACATGCCCAGAAGCCTCCATGTAGCCTTCAATGAAAGAATATACCTCAAGCTACAGTAGGTTCTACATAAAAGTCATCTGAGCTATAGGCTAAACTGCCTGGTATCCCCCTAAAAAACCCATAATAGTCCCTTACATAATCCCCCCTCAAGGAGTTTAGACTATGGCCCATCTGAGGCGTAGGCACCCGAATCTGAACTGCATACATTGTCGGGATTTCTGGGAGAACTCTGCACAGCATCGCAGGGAGCTTTCTGGGAAGCCTCCAAAGGCTTCTAGTTCCCAGAGCAGATCATTCATGGTGGTTCATGGGTAGTTCTACCCGGGGGTGATATAAATCAAAAACCTGCGGAGCAAGCGGCTATAACCGCTCTTGGGTACTTAAAACCTAGGAACCCCTAAATCCTAAAACCTGAACCCTAGACACTAAACCCTAACCCCCAAACCTTGAACCTACAACCGCCCATGAACTTCGACGCAATTTTAACATTTCAGGGCTGCGCAAGCTCACAGCTTGCTAAGCTTGGGCAGCGTGGTGTATGCCTGCGGTCTGACAGAACTTTGGGTTGAGGTTGCTAGGGTTCAGGGTTTAGGGTTGAGGGTTTAGGGTTTAGGGTTTGGGGTTTAGGGTTCAGGGTTTAGGGTTGAGGGTTTATGGACACTGTATAGGGCTCATGTCCGGAGATCTGAGCTACTGTTGGGCCTTCTGTTCTTTTGCTTTTGGCGCCTGAAGCACTACGGAAGTTCTGTTTATTCTGAGCTTCAGGGTTTAGGGTGCTTGTTGTGGGGTTTAGGAGGTTTAGGGCTTGGCATTTTGGGGGATTAGGGGATTGAGGCCATAGGGTTGAGACTTTGGAGTTTATAGGCTTTGAGAAAAAAAGTTAGCGTAGACACTGAGTTGTGAGGTAGGAATAGCAGACTAGAGCTACCTAAGGACTGTAGAGGAATATCATTGCAAAGTAATTCGGCTCCTGAACCCTAAACCCTAAACCCTAAACCCCAAACCCTAAACCCTAAACCCTAAACCCTAAACTAGGAGCTGGGTCTTGCCTGACTTCAACCCTGAATCAAACTTCTAAAGCTGAGGCAAGCGCAATGCATGGTTTAGGGTTTAGGGTTTCATGCCATTTTTGGTAGGGCTTGGGACGCCCCTCCTCTAGGGATACCTTATGCCTGTGCAACATCTTTGCAAAACCCTGCATCCCGTCTGGCCTTAAGGTCTTAAGTTTCCCTAGGGCTCCAGTTACCTAAATAATGGGTTCTGGGTTCTATATACTCTACGGTTACATAGCGCAGTAACCTAACTTTTTAAGGTAACTGGGAGCCCCCGGGTTTAGGGTCTGTTGATGGGGGAGATCTTGCACCACCCTGAGTCGACCCTAACTACTGACTGTACTGTACTGTCTTTGGTAATGTAGACCCATGATTAATAAACCCCTCCTTTTAAGGGCCTTAATATTAGGATCCCTATTAAAATCCCTGGGGAGGGGGTTTTTTAATCAGGGGTCTACAATAGAGAAAGTATGAGGTCTAGGTTACAAGGTCCTTGAAAGGAGGCGGTAGGCAAGCTGGTAGTGCCCCGTACTCCTGCATCCTCCCTACCACTCCCCTAGTGCAGAGGGAGAACAGCTTGACCTACTGCATTTGGGCTACCTTGGGTTGTGTAGGCTTTCTCCCATCCACCGAGAGACAGTCCATATCCTGAAGCCTTTCACCTTGAATGATCAAACTTCGTCCCGAGCCGGTGCCCGTGCCAGAATGTTGTTGGCTTTGGATTTGGGGCAAGTTAATGCAAGGTTTGGCATTTATACTAACAGGGCTTAGGGTCTAAGACTTGGGATCTAGGGCTTAGGATTCAGGGTTTGAAGTTTAGGGGCTTCGAGTTTTGGGTTCAGGCAATTCAGATGTCAGAGGGTTGGGCCCAAAAACTCTAAACCCTAAACCCTAAACTCTAAACCCTAAACCCTAAACTCTAAACCCTAAACCCTAAACCCTAAACCCACTCAGGGCAACCCTTTGGATTACATTCGCCTTCTTGGAGCTGTTAAGTGTAATCATGTTTCCACATTACACATCCCACACTGCGACTCCTAGTATCCCGCGAAGTAATCCCTATAATACGACCCTCTATGTATATATATATATAATTCCTCATATAACCCCTTTCAGGAGTTTAGACTATGGCTCACATGGGTGATTTCAAAAATGGTGTCCCATGATCAGTCTACCTCAGAACTTCCATGATCCTTGTCGTAGGGAGCTACGGTTGATGAACAACATCCTACATGTCCGAATGGGTTTCTCTTGGGTTCTCTTGAGACACTAACCCAAACAAAGCACACAACTCCTCAAGAAACCCCATGAAATTAGTATTGTGTTTTCTGTAGTCCAGGTTCTGGTCTCTGAAAGCAGACCGTGGCAGTCGTGCTAGCAGAGACCGAAACGAATACCAGAAAAGAACGCAGCACCCTCGCATACACCTCATACACGTCGCGTTGTGTTTGTTTTTGTCTGTCGTGTCGAATTCCGAAAATGGGCAACATAGGGACTACCATAAGGATCCATTCCGACATTCCTAGCTAACCAAAGGCAAGTTATACAGATTATAAGCAACTGTGGATTATGCATCCAAAGTGCTAGACAGCAAGTCCCGGAAACCTAGACCCTAAGCCAGGGTTTTAGGGTTGTGGGGTTTTTGGGGCTAGGGTTTTAGGGTTTAGGGTGCTAGGGTCTTAGGGGTGAGAGGGTTTAGGGTTTAGGGTTTAGGGTTTAGGAGGATTTAGGAAACCCTACACACTAAACCTGCAACTCTCTGCACCCCAAAACTGGCCCAAACCCTTGACCACAACCCCGAAACCGTAAATCCCTGAGTGCACGCCCTACTTTACCAAAAACCCATAGCAACCACACCCCCACCCTAAACCCTAAACCCTAAATCCTAAACCCTAAACCCTAAACCCTAAATCCTAAACCCTAAACCAAGTATCCCTTGGGCAAACCCTATAGGCACAAGGCCTCCAAAGGATCCTCCGGGCGCACAGGCAGCACCTCCCCTTCAAAGAAGAGGCGACGACCCGCCCAGCCGAATTCCTCCTTCAGAGGGTCGATGTTTTAGGGTTCAGGGCTTAAGGTTTAAGGTTTAGGGTTTATACCCTAAGGGTCCAAGGACCCCAAAATAATAGGGTTTTAGGGCCCAAATACTATACTATTAATGGTATTTGGGCCCTAACACTCTATTATTTGGGTCCTTGGACCCTTAGGGTTAGGGTTCAGGGTTTAAGGTTTCACTGGGGTTTAGGGTTCAGGGCTTATAGGGTGAAGTTATATATCTCGTGTAGTATCCAAAGCAATGGCTGTGAGGATGGACTACATGAGGCGAAGTTATCTCAATGGCGCTCAAGGCTTTGAGTGAGACGGTAGAATTTCCGCCCATTACCCTAAACCCTAAATAGCAGTTCCCATCTTCTTTTCCATCATCCCAATATAGCCTCATATGTATATATATATATACTTATACAGTTATACATATATATATACACACACCCTATAACCCCAACATTACCCCAATCCCCTCTCCCCCTTCAGCACGGTAAGTTCTGCTGGCTGGACATCTGGGGCTCATAAGGATCCGAATAATTGAGTACCCGGGCCTATACCCGATGGGGGCTCGGTGTGAGGGGCCGTTGCTTTTTCTGGATTGCTGCTAAGGAACTTAGATGAAGCTACTAGAATAAGGAAACCCTGTTACTTACTATATGAGCCAGTGTCTAAACTCCTGGTATCCCCCTTAATAACCCGTAAAATACTCCCCAGTATAATCACCTGTATATACCCCCTTTAAGGAGTTTAGCTATAGCTCATATACCCATAACCTGATATTTAAAATGAAGTTCCTTGACAGTAATCCAGTTTTTGCTCGACAGCCTTTGGTTTGCACAGTCGGGGTGTCGAAGGTGGCGCCTCCATTTTTTGGAGACTACCTACCTTGACCTGGAGGAGTGATCCTTTGGAGCACTTGCAACAGGCACTGCATCCGAATTGCAGAAATGCTGCTGGCTTCTCCGGATGCTTCAGCTGATTTCTGACGCATGCTGATGAACTTACTCAAGCCTACCCCTGAACCCATGTACAAAGCTGCTCTGCGCCCTGAAAGAGTCAGCCGAATCCCCAAAGCCTAGACCCTGTGCACTGGCAAGCCTTGTGGTTGTCGTAAGCCTCGACGAGCCCCTGCGAACAAAGCACAAGGGTCCATGTAGCTGTATAGCTCATACTGAGGGCCCAAAGGATATCCTATGCAATCACTTTGGGGCCTAGGTATATACTCTACAGCTACGTAATTACTTGTAAGCTGACCCTAGTTACTACCTACAGCTTTATGGACTCTACCTAATAATCAAGGGGCAATTCCTTCTCAGCTGCGGGAGATTGGTGTAACAGGTAGACCCTTCCACGCGGTTAAGGGTTCAGGATTTAGGGTTTGGGGAAGCAAGTTGACTGACATGCTAGGAGCCCCTGCTCTCCGCTCTTCAAACCATGCAGCTCCTGCCCGTTAGGAAATGGTCAAGCTAAAAAGGAATATATATGTATATATATAGGTACTATCTTAGGTGCTATATGCGGAGCATGCAGCATTTTTTGAGATTACGTAATAGGCAATGGTAGGATTTTAGTCATCACACCTGGGGCTTCTAATGTGAACATGGAATGGAATGTTTTATGGATATCAGCATGACATGGGGGTTTGTAAGTTTTGCAGTTTCAAGCCAGATGTTTTTTGGTAACCGCAACCCGTATAGTCATGGCCCTAAAAGGGTCATAGGGTTGGTGGATAAGCAGAACTCCTTTAGCAAGAAACACCAACAGTTGATCTGCCAAACTGCTACCCCTGCATATGCTCGGATGCGCCCAGGGTCTAGAATTCAGCATTTTAAGGTTCAGGTATGAACCACCGTATGAACCATTGTCTACACTCCTGGTATCCCTCTTAATCGCCCCTATAGTAGTCCCCTATAGAATCCCCTATATACCCCCCCTTAAGCAGTTTAAACTATAGCTCATATTGAGGCTGGAAGCTTCCCAATATACGAGACTGAGCTGAGCGGGACAAGGGGGTCCGCCTTGGGGCGTCCCGCTCGTTGAAGCTTCCCTATTCCCTGCACGCGCTCATGTCTGAGGATTCTCGTGTATGGTGCGCATGGTCTCTATATCTCCCAGCTTGTATACGTATCGCATCACATTATACCAGACTATGAGATCATAGGATGTGCATATGCTTGGTAATTCCTCTCCTGTAAGGGTAACCCAAACACGGTCAGATACAGTCTACGAGAGAGAGAGAGAGAGAGAGAGAGAGAAAACAAAAATGGGGTCTCCCACGATCAGGCGTACCTTTTTTGGGATCCTTATAACAAGGGCTATAGTATATGGGGGTCTATTTTGGGGTCACCCCTAAACCCCTAAACACCCTACTTCAGGAAAGTACGAGGCAGGGCATGAGCCTTCAGCCATTTCCGGTGGGCTTCTTCAGGGCTCGCGCAGAGTCGAGTATCCTCACACGGGTGTTGTTAACAAACATCATTTCAATTTACAATTACTATAATCAGGAAACCTGGTTACTTACTATATACCCATTTTCGCGTAACTTATTATAAGTTCCTCAGCAGCACCTTCTGAGCTGTGCTTAATGTGAACCTTATTCAGAATTGGGAGAGACCTCCAAGAAGGGACGATATTTGTCCCTAAGCTTTATAAACCCTAATCCCCACGTCTCCATGAAATCTGGCAGGACATGCATGTCAGGCCTGTTGTGATTGAGCGTGTTGTTCTTGGCACGCGCCAAATTCTGCAGCATGCTGCGTTGGTTTGGGTTGGTCAGAAAAACCCAAGAAGCTTTGCTTGTGAGCCGCAC
This sequence comes from Symbiodinium pilosum, assembly GCA_905231905.1. Taxonomy (NCBI): domain Eukaryota; class Dinophyceae; order Suessiales; family Symbiodiniaceae; genus Symbiodinium; species Symbiodinium pilosum. The sequence goes on from CAJNIZ010044005.1 coordinate 67,883, forward strand.
TCAAAGGTCCTAAAGTGAAATCCTAGCAGGCGGTAGAACTAGAATCGTCCGATGTCTTGTGAATTCCCGTGATACATTTCAAGCCTGACTTCTTGACATGGCAGCTAAGAAGGGGATCCAACAAAATGACGCAGAATAGTGTCGCCCTCCAATAGTTCGTCTTTATAAGTCTGTAAATGAAAATGCGCGCAACAGCCTCCTTTCACGCCCTGAACCTCCAACCTTACATTCTGAACCAAAAGCCCTAAACCTACATCCCGAACCCTAAGCCCTACAGTTACATCCCAAACCCTAATCCCTACATCCTACATCCTAAGCCCTTGCAGAGCTTGTCAGGTAAGCTGCGATGGGCTCACCCAAAGCACAGGCGAGCTTCTGCGGATAGGGCCTGGGACTGGGGGTTGTCTATAAGGAAAATGTACTCCGTGTTTGGAGTGAAGCCTTAGGAAATATCTGTTGTTATTAAAAGCCCGCATGACAATAGTATACTAGAACACTAGAGTTCCACGGCATCTAATGTCATGCAGGATCTTGAGTATCTACCGTATGGGGTTGGATGTAGAGTTGAAGTGCTTCGGGCATCAGGCTGAGTTTTGGGCTTATAAAGTTTCTCGGGGGGCTAGGGCTTGGGATCTTGAAGATTCTTCTTCCCGTTCTCATCATTGCTGAAGTTGTCACAGTTCTGGTACGTTGTGTTATGATGACTACTCCTCCTTGTGGTGTTCCTCCCTAAGCCCTATACCCTAAACCCCATATTCTTGGTGCCTTTCTTAGCTGGGCTGCAAAGCTTAACACTTCTATTGGATCAACAATGCTCATCCCGGTAGGTCTTGAGAGAACACTTCAGCATACCGCTGTCAAGACTAATTCCAGATGCGTATCCCTATATGGGCTTATCGGAAACATCTGGGCCCCTTTTGGTTACAGATTATACTACAGCACCTAATATGTGGGGGTACCAAAATGGGACCCTGATGTTGGGAACTGCCCATATGGCATTCTTACTGCTCGGGCCTGTACAAGCTCTCTACCCAGCATTCTATGAGGGTGGCGGCTCCAACTAGCCACCTGAATGTCCCGAACATTGAGAAGGATCCGCTTGCAGAAGCAGTATATAGGAGTGTTTTACGCGTCGCTTCGATTCCTGCAAAAAACATACCCGAGACATGTTGAACAGTGAGACCTTCGGAGGGTAGGATTGCAGCGGGCTGCGGCAGATGTTACGAGGACTCGTGTGAATATGGATGCTGGCATTCCCCCTCACGGACGAATAAGTGCATCTCAAGGAGTAGGAGGACCATTTTGCCTTCAGAATCTAAGCCTCCACATAGCCCTCAGCATCTACGCCTCTCTAAGTGGGTCTCTTAAGTTACCAACCCTGAGTCCGCAATGAAAATGACAGGGAAACGTGATAAGAGCTAAGCGGCAACAAGGTACCCCATCGTCCATGGAAGAGAGTGATGGAAGTCTTCAGCCTCCAGCCGCTGAGGGCTGTCATTGGATATGGGCGTACTACTATCTTTGTGGAAAAGGACGTTTCAACAAACGTCGGATACCTTTTGTAAGGTTGACAGTCACTTTGTATGCATAACGTCTTTGGGGGTTCGAATAATGCTCCCCCATTTCTAGAAACCCACTTATTCGTCAGAATCCTGTTCTGGTGCTGTCGCGTCTATCGGTCCAAGATCTGAAAATCCTCCCCTAGACAAAACAGGAACTTGAAAGGGGACCCTATCTAGATTGCTATCCTCCGAAAAACCGGGCGTATGGAGTTCCGTGTGGGTTGGGAAGAGGGTACTTCTACCCTATAGCCCAAACCCCATAGCAGATCAAAAGGTCATGCTACTGAAGGATGCTCTGCTGTAGGCACTGGCCAAAACCTCTACCTAGACCTCCCAAATCCTCCCCAAAACAGGCCCTGATGAAACCATTGTCCCTGTAAGACTAGGCCGTACAAGCCCTTTGAATCGTATAATGAGCGCGGTATGTCTTGTTGGTGCTTCAATGGGAGTTGGGGGTTAGGTACCAAAGGTTGGCTACAAAGGGAGACTATACAAGGGGGTTTTAGGGTTTAGGGTTGGGTAGGGGTATAAGGTTCAGGTGTTTAGGGTTGAGGGTTAGGGGTTTAGGGTTTAGGGATTATGGGGGTCCACTCCCCGACTTCTCCTTGAGCAGCGGCAATGCCTGGGAGGTCAGGGGCCACTGGAGGTGAATGGTTGCCTATCCATCTTCTTAGCGCATCCGACCTCGCCTTCGGAGTTCGAGGTAGGCGCACTACGTCTTCCCCCTGTAGACCCATACTGGTTCAGGGCATTTAGGAGACATACATTGCCGGCCCCATAGTGTCCAGAGTTTTGAGCAGCCCCGAGCCCGGTACCTTTTCTTCTCCTCTGAACCCCTGTGCAACGCCTGTATCATCCCCATACAAACCGTTTTACAAACCCTATGACTGGGGTCAATTTTCAGAAATCTGAAGCTCAGTAACCTAATTCCTCGATTACGATAAAAGGGTACCGAATATGACCGTGAAAACGTTAGCACCAGCTAAAATACTGGGCCCGGAAAAAGATCACAGAATTACAAGACATGGTACATCGGCCGCCCTCTACTCTGCTAAGCTGCTAAGAACTCGACTGTGATAAGTTTAAGGTTTAGGGTATATCCTAATCCATGGGTTCCTCACCACTGTATGGGCCGCCACAAACCAAGCTCTTGGGGACTGTTCTGAAGGCTTACTGTGTTGCAGCGGCGTGTATTGGGGGGCTAATGGTAGTCCTATCCTGATGTGAAGCCCAATATGACGACATGATCTTCACAAACCACCCTAAACCCTAGACCCTAATTAAACCCCTTCAAACCCTAAAACCCTCAGACCAAAACTGGAAGGCCGAAGGCAGCCCTGAGTCCTCCTTCAATCCAAGCCCCACACCCAACAACCCAGGCACTAAAAGCGTAAATCCTAGACCCTAGGTCCTAAATCCCAAATCTTAAGACGTAAGACCCATGTATTCCCAAACGCCTAGACCCTAAAATCCCAAATGCACTAGCCCCAAACTCTAAGGCCTAAACCCTAGACTGTACAAAGTTACCAGAACGGGTATATATAGCAATTCATGCGGTTCCCCATTATAGCAACTTGAATTAAGTTCCGTAACAGCAACCCACATCAACCTCAACCTGAACCCTAAACACTACATAAACAAGACAATTACCCGGTGTAAACCCAATTTAACCCTACCTAATCCTGTGTAACACTCCAAACCCCACACCCCAATTCAACCCAACCCAATCCTATGTAACTCAACTTGTGGCGTCCTAAACCGTGAGCCCTGAACCCTGAACCCTGAACCCTAAAGCCTAAACCCTAAATCCCCCGGTTCATCGCGCCGGCGGCTGAGAGTTTCGAACAGCTGGCCGAGGAATCCCTTCGCTACCTTCCCCAGCAAGGCGGTTATAGGGTTAAGCTGGGTCTCTATAGGTTTGTATAGGGCCTCTATAGGGTTTAGAGAAGGTTTATATAGGTCTTATTTAGGCTTATATAGGGCTTATATAGGTTATTTGGGGTTTAAGGTTTAGAGTGTGGGGTTTAGGGTTTAGGTTGAGGCAGGTTGCAATGAAAAGGGTTTGGGGCTTCGGTTCTGGGGCCCCTAAATAAACCCTGAACCCTAAATCCTAAACCCTGTAGTCCCCCTAAAGTAGATGGAATATGGCTTTGGGTATATTATCAGAAGATCCCCACATACACCATATTCTATCTACTTAAAGGGCGACTATAAAACCTAAACCCAATGCCCACGACTGCTGAAAGCTGCACCAAAAAGCCTTGGTCTCTGCACGCCCCGGGAACAAAGTGGTTACTATCCCCTAGACACGGGAATCCCAGAAAAGCCATGGCCCTTTTTCAAGTTCCGTGCTAGTGTCGGGAAGGGTCCTCCTGTCATAGTAAGATCAGTAGTAATACTCGCTCGGGCAACAGTAAGACTAGTACTACGGATAATAGTAACGATGAAAACATGGTATGAACAAAAACAACTACAGTTACATGACAAGGACACCCCGTTAATCACCATATTTCGCAAATGCGTCACCTTCATTACCCCCGTATTCGATATATGTCGTTACTGTGCGTAAGTTAGTTTGAGCCATATAATCTAAACTCCTAGTATCCCCCGTAATAAGCTCTATAATTCTCCCCTCTATAAACCCCGTTAAGGAGATTAGGCTATGGCTCATTTAAGTTCCTTAACCCTAAACCCCAAATCCTAAACCCTAAGCCCCAAATCCTAAATCCTAAACCCTAAACTCCAAATCCAACCCAAAACCCCAAATCCTAAACCCTAAACCCTAAGCCCTAAGCCCTAAACAACCCCGAAAAGTAGGCCTGGTAGAGCTGCGAGTTGCCAAGCATGTATCCAGGCACGAGCATGACCCCTTGCTCTTTTGCCAGCCTCAGTGCAAGGTTTAGGGTTTAGGGTTTGGGGTGTGGGGTTTAGGTTTGGGGTTTAGGGTTTAGAGTTTAGGGTTTGGGGTTTAGGGATTAGGGGCCAGTCCTAAGAATCCCACACGTTTTATGGATTCCCTTTTTTCAAGTTAATTCAATATGACAGAAACGCCCTGCCATCTAGGTAGTTCTTATTGGGTACTAGCTTGAGTATAGGTATGTTCTACACCTGAAACTAATTGCCACCTACAGCCCAGTCTAGGGCTTGCCTGGGAAGGAATGCCTTCTGGAATTGCAGATAAGGACTGATGCTGATCAAGAGCTGTTGACCTTTAAGGAAACTTTGCTTGTTGGGAGATCTTGTTGAAAATTCACAGTCCTGTGCCTGAGGTGTAAATGGGTCGAATAAGCTTGACCGAATCGGGTTGATGCTCCCTTTACCCTCTGATGCTGAAGGGTGAGCGAGGGAGTGCAAATTAGTACTCCGATAGAACATTCATGAGATTATGGGCATAGTTCCAGGTATCCCCTCCCCCACTTCCTTTCCCCTTTAAGCATCTACACTGGTCTTCCGTCATGCCTAAGCTGCGGGCTTCACAAATCCCAAGCGGGTGTTGGCGCAAGAGACCTGCCACGTCGCGGCGTCGCTGCGTTGCTGTTAAGGAGCTCAAATAACTTACCATATCATGGGTATACAAGGTAATGAATAGGGTTCCCCTGTCAGCGTAATTCACTTGAATAACTTACCATATCATGGGTATATAAGGTAGTGAATATGGTTCCCAGATCATAGTAATTCACTTAAATGAGTTACAGTATCATGGTTTTGTTGGGTAATGAATATGGTTCCCCATTATAGTATCTGAAATTAAGTTCCTTCACAGCAACCCAGGTGCGGGTTGGGGGCTTCTGTTTCCTTCTTGGGCTATGATGAACATGTACTCTCACACTTACCTTTCTTATAGGGTTTTACTGAACCTTAAGAAAAGGTATATCTTGCCTTCTGCGCCCACCCTGCGAAAGTCTATACTCGGGGTCATGTCAAGGGCTTATATCACTATGTAATTACATCTAATAAAGGGCGGGCTTGGGTTCACTGGCTGTTGCAGGGGGGTCACTACTGGCCCAACAGCATGAAGCCTCTGGGCTAGGTTGGGGGCCCCATAAAGAATCTATAATGGGGTTTATATTGGGGTTTTATAGGGATAATGGAAAAGAAAATGGAAACTACTATAGTATACTGGGGTTTATATTGGGGTTGTATTGGGGTCCATCATGTTTTATGGCTATACGGGGATTACTTGCATAGGTATCAAGCACAACATACAAAGTATGCTCAAACCCATTCCTGACCTGGGGACTGGATGTAAGAGACGTACAGAGACTTTTCAATCAGCTGCAGAGCACCCTGCCTCAACATCTTCGCGGATTTTGAACATCTCCGAAATGCCGCCTGGGACGATGATGGTGACATTCCTTGGGTATTCCTTTCCCAAGCACCTGGGAGCGTCGCTTCTTGGCAGAATGAAAAGGAGTGGGCGGAGGGCCGTAGAAAGATTCTCCACCCCAACCCTCAATATGGTTCCAAGGATGTTAAATGAAGCTTTACTACAAGGCTACCTGTAACCCCAATTACCCACAGTTTAGTAGTAATTACCCATTAATCAGTAGGTATAACCCATAAAACTGTAGGTACTTGGGGTTGCTGTTAAAGAACTTAGATTAAGTTACTATATTGGGGAGACCCTTTTATTTACTATATATACCCATTATGGCAACTTAGATTAAATTTCTTAACAGCAACCCAGGTAATTGGGGTTGCAGTGCTGGCATCCTCAGCTCAATGAAGCCTAGCTCGCATGTGAGGACAATGGGGGCAGATGGTGGGGCCTTCAGAGTCTTGGTTTGCATTCCCTAAGGGTCCGAGGACCCAAATACTGGGGTCCCTTTAAAGGGGTTATAGGGGCATATAGGGATACATGGGGACTATATAAGGGTCCAAGGACCCAAGTGATAGGGTTTTAGGGCCCACATACCATTAATGTTATAGTATTTGGGCCCTAAACCCCTACTATTTGGTTCCTTGGACCCTTAGGGATTGTGACCGGGGTCCCTATCTTGCTCCAAAAGGCGGGATAAGTTTGCATCGCTATCGATCAACAGTCTCACTGACACCTCTGCGCGCCTGCATCCCGACGCTAGAATCTACAGCCCTGAGGCGAAGAGGATGTTGTGTCTCAAACAATTGTGCAATTGTCGTTTTTGTGCGGTCTCAAGGTTGCAGATGAGCGTTGAGATCATTATGCGACTTGGAGGGTCATAGGGACTTAGACAGCAGGTCAACAACCCCTATATCCAACAATGGTAACTCTACTTATCCCTATTGTGAACCCACTGACTAAGTCCCCCCCGACCCCCCAAGTACTGAAGTGAGGCTAAAGGTGTATACGCCAGACCCATCCTTCATGCTACGGCTTAGGTGGACCCCCCACCCAGGATTTAGGGTTTGGGGTGGGACCCAGGCGCCTAAAGTGTACTGATAGCTAGCAAAACTTATCCAACAACACATGCATGTCTTTACCTTTTCTATTGCCTGTGTGAGCGGTTCATGCATCTAATTGAACTTATAGTCAACAACTCACTGTATGGATATAGATAGTTGATTTAACTTCATTGGTTTCTTTGGGGGAAGGCATTTACCAAAATTATGAGTATTATATATATATATGCACCCATTATGGTCATCGCGTTACCTGCGTTCCCTCCCTGTAATAGTGGCTATAAGGGATAATAGGAACTATATTAGGGTCCTCCAAAAATCCTATTATACCACTATTACAGGGCGGGGGGTCCACCTAAGCTATAGCACATGCCTGCTTGCTTGGTCAATGCGGTGCCTACGCCAACGGTAATCACAAAATAGCTAAAAGAACCCTTCTGGATCCATCTCAGCGTCTTCCAAAACTGGGCTCCATACACGCCTAAGACACTAGAGGTACCAGTGCAATGGATCCAGAATTTGGCGAACTCTCATCTTGCGACCCTGCTAGACTTTCTATCCTTGCATGTTACTCCTAGGAAATAAGGGCATGTAATCCCGAAATAGGCCCTAAACAAGCTATTCCCATATTCACAACTAAGCCAGTAAGGCTGCCTCAGATACATCCACAATAGGGTTTAGGGTTTAGGGTGGCCCAAGAACAAAGACGACTTCCAGCGACTCTTCTTTGTAGCTTCCCAACTTAAAGTGCCAAAAACATAACATCTATCATTTGGAGGTCTAGTCGAGGTATCCTACCACACTCGTACAAGGAATCTAGAACCACAGACTCGTGGTAACCCCAATAACTAAGTCTCCATTGACCTTTCTTTTTCTGTCCATTTGATTCTCCGCTATTTGGGGGCGGGGTACTCTACCTAAACCTTGAACCCAAACCTCTAAGCCGTAAAACCCATACAAGCCCTTTACAACATCCATGCACAATCGCTGTACAACCTCCCTGTAATCTCTATTAGGTCCCCTATATAATTCCTATATCCCCCTATTTGGGCCCCTAACCCCTGAACCCTAAATCCTATAAACCCTAAACCAAGAACCCTATTCACCATGAACCCTAAACCATATGAATAATAAACTTTGAACACTAAACGCTAGTAACCCCAAACCCTACTAACCCTGAACCTAGACCCTAAACCGACTCAAAAGCAAGCTTAGGGCTTTGCTCGCGGATGGCCTCTGCTGTAGCCTCAGAAGCAGGCTAGGCTTAGGGTTTAGGGTTTAGGGCTTTAGCGTTAAGGGTTTCAAGTTTTACGATTTGAGGGCTTCGGGTTTATGAAAGGCCGCATGCAACTTAGTTTTCAATGGCTTTCTAAGGACTATGTAGGGATTACGTAAGGGTACTAAGACTTCAAGAACAATTTTGATACCTTCTCCTCAGAAGTAGGCTACATGGGATCAAGCGGTGCAGAGGCGAGTGCCCGCTTCAGTCGTGCACAGGATGTAAGGTGTGAGGTCCAGAGCTTATACTCCAGCATTTTGGATCTGAAGCTGTGTACGATGCGGAGGGCGGATAGACGGTTGGGCACGCAGTCTGGGGTAAAATGAACAACAGGTTTATAATCCCAGTTTCCATTTTATTTTCCATTATCCCAATATAACCCTAATATTACCCCAATAATAAACCTGAAGCCCATTTAGGGGTTGCAAGCTGCGACAGCACCTAGGAGCTGATGTGTGCGACGCCCACAATCACTTTGCAAATCGTAGTTGTCTTTGAGGAGTTCAGCTCCGTCTGCCAGACTTATAGTCCCCCTTTTCAGGTACATGGGGATCTTATGATAATATATCCAAAGCCATATTCTATCTACTTAAGGGGTACTATACGTCAATGCAGTCACTTTGCAAACGTCCACGCAGAAGCAGCCGCAGCCAGACTGTGCTCAAATGCCCGTGTATCACCTCATGATGGGGCAGCAGGGAGAAATGGTAGTTTCCCAACATAGGGATCTCTAGTATAGACCCCAAACTACTATGGTCCTTATTATTGGGACCCCAAAATGGTACCCCTAATTTTGGGAACCCCCAAACCTGCTCAAAGTCCCAGACGCGGAAAAAGCGGCTACATTTTGGAAGAGCCACGGCTCCGGGCTAAATGTCCAAGCCCTAGGTAGAGCTGTGACCAATCTTTTAACCTGCCCCAGTTCCCAAACAAGGACAAGCCACACCCCAATGGCGCGGCTGCTTGGATCGTTATAATAGTATGGAAGGTTGGCTACATCCACGCTCAACAGGTGGAGTCAGGTGGAATCTTTCCAAGAGGCTTTTGGGGGGAGCCTCAAGCTGAAATTCGCCCCAGGGCCATGCATAGGTGCAGCCTTCCCCTGAAAGCCCTCAACCCTGAACTCTGTCAAGCGCAAACCGACACTTTCGAGGCCTGGCAGGCAGCCAAGCTCTGTGAATCAAGGTCAGACTGAGGAATAACAACTCCAAAGCCTACGACTTGCACTGCAAACATCAAACCTAGACCCCAAACCCTAGGCTTTAGGGATCCAGGGTTTAGGGACCCAAATTTCAACCCTAAGCTGTTACTATCATAGCTACTACTGAATCCTAGGCAGCATGTCCCAGCGGCGGGCTTGTAGCCATAGTAGCGCAAGAGCCTCCCGGCTACCGGAAGGCTGCCCAGGACGCTGGCGCCCACAAAGTTGGGGAGATAGCCTCGAGGATGAACGGTTAGGGTTTATAGGGTTGATGGGGTTTATTAGGGTTTATAGGGTTTATAGGGTTTATGGGGTTTATGGGGTTTAGGGGGTTTATGGGGTTTATGGGGTTTATGGGGTTTATAGGGTTGATGGGGTTTATGGGGTTTATCGGGTTTATGGGGTTAATGGGGTTTATAGGGCTTAGGGGCTGAATAGCTGTGCGGGGCTTCACGATTCAGGGCTTCTTGATTCAGGTCTTCTTGAGCTTAAGTGTAGGGTTTTGGGTTCAGGGTTTAGGGTGTCAGGTTGCTTTAATTGGTTTAGGGTTTATAGGGTTTAGGGTTCAGATCTTGGAAAGCATTAGGGGTTTACGATTTAGGGTTTATTGGACCCCCTAGCGGCTCGCCATGTAAGATCCATATGCTGGTCGCAGATGGCCCATTGGAATTCTTATAGGGGCCCGTAGTGCGATAGCAACCTTAATATAAGGACCCGTACTATGATGCTTTTAGCCCACTCGCCATGCACATCCGTCATGAGCCCAAAGCCCTACATCATCGCCCCAGAACCCGATCTTGCCATTTCAGCAACATGCCAAGTACTTTCGAACCATGTCATATATCATTACCACATCTGCTATGGAACCCTACTCAAGAATTGGCTTCAGTTTTATGGGAGCTTGATAACCAGCAACAAAGCAAAAGCCAGTACTGTAATCAAGACGGCCTAGAACACCGAAACCCAAGTAAGTTTACTGATCAGGAGGAATTCTAGGACATGAAGGAAAATCAGGGTTAAGGGTTTAGCCGGTTTAGTAACTCTACTGATCAGGGATTTTGCCCCGCTAAACCCTGAAAATCGGACCTGGTTCATTGGTAGTCGAAAGTAGGGCTAAAAAACCCGCACGGGCTAATACCAAGCTGTACATGGAGTTGTTCTGTTCATAGCCCTGTTCATAGCTACCCTAGACCCAAACTCCGTGTAAACCCCCCCAGAAATCCCGTTCAGCCTTGACTTAGGAGCTCGACGATGATAGCGGCCACGCCCCAAGGGAAAAAGCCGTGAGGCGTCACGGCCAGCAAGTAGTGACGATCCTTCATAGGGTTTAAGGTCATTCTGTCAAGGCTCCCAACAGTACTCATTTTGGGTCCCCTTCTAAAACAAGGGGAAACTAAGAACAATCCCAAAGTGTCACCCAGTTAAGGTTTACTGTTTGAGGTGGTTTGTGGCCAAAGGCTTGGTGTGCAGTACTGAAGTTTTGGATGAGAATATCCTCTTTCAGACGTGGTATCTTGTTGCAGAAGCCATCCGTTAAGATTGCATCTCCTGCCATGCACAACGCTACCGCTACAGTAGGGCTCAAAAGCTTCAGACTACTTACACAAGGTTTTGTCTGAAGCTTCTTGCAAACTCTTGCGCCCTAGACCCTAAACCTGATTATGTTACCCTTCGGGAATCCACTGGTCCTGCTCTTAGCCTGGCTCGCAGAATGAGGCTAGTACTGCTTGGGGCAGACAAGGGAGAGCCTTGTTTGATGAGAAGCTGAGAAACAGCTACACATGTTCAATGCTCCAGCTTATAAATTCTGCGGTGCAGCATACTTACTGTGCAAGGTTGCCGTATCATGTGAAACATTGTCTAAGCGCCTAGTGTCCTCCCTAACAAGCCCTATGGTAGTCCCCTGTATAGTCCCCCAACATTCGCGATAGTGATCTGCAAAGGACTCCTCAGTGTCCTACACTGTATGCAATTGGAAGCAGTGCAGGATAGGTTTGGGGTTTAGGGTTTAGGGCTTCGAGAACCCGGATTCTCAAGGACGAAAGCCCCCAACCCTGAACCCTGACCCGAACCCCACAAGACTCTCTCTCTCTCTATATATATATATACGGTGGTCTATTATTTAATAACTATGGTGTATCATAGCATATTATTGTATATTCTCAACCTAGCATCGTGACCAACCTTGCACAGGCTTTTTCGAATCTCAACATGCAAGAGCTTACCTGGACGACTTCTTTTTCAAGTGTACCTCATGCTGTGCATACAAGATACTAGACATCAAGTTCGGAACCCCAACAAGGGATAGTGGATATTGAGTATAAGTTGGGTACCGCCCTATACTCTGATCTCCTAGCATCCCTGAATAAACCCGATAGTAGTCCCCTATATAAACCCAGTTTAGACTATAGCTCATATATAGCTATGTTATAAATTAAATGTTATCCGACTCTTACAGAATGATGGCAGTACCCAAAGTACAAGGGTCGCTTGATGGCCCTCCACACGCAAAACACTGTACACTAAATGAACACATGGATGCATTTAGTTCTTAGGGTTGGGGGTTCCGTTTTGCTACCTTCAATGGTAGCGGGGATGAACCTTCACCATGTCCTTCTAAGGACTTCTAAATGTGTCGAGGTATATATTTTCCGTCAGCAGTTCAAGAAAATTCTTATATATATATATACATATACGTAGGCCTTCTTGAAAATGGTCGTCACGTCCTTTTCCGGGTAGAAGCGATGGCGATGTGCAGCAGTGAGCCTTCAAAGCCACCAAGTCGTAGCGGTGAGCGCAAGTTGTTCGAAAACCTATGCGTACTTGTACTTGCATTCTGTAGGATCCAAAGGCACGACCCATGATTTTGCTAAACCTCGCGCACCAGCGTAATTCAAACCACCACCACCACTGTGCAGGCCCTGTGTTCTGCTTTCCTTGACTTGAAGTTGAGACTACCAGCTGCCAAGCTGGGTTTACAAGAACAAGGAACGTATACTGTCAAATGGTCACTAGCCTACTTCTTGATATCTGGAACTAAGAGGACTTGAGTAAGATTCAAGAAGCCGCAGCAAGCAATGGTAGTTTCCCCAATAGAGGTACCCAGTATAGACCGCAATATGGATAGCCCTTATTATAGGAGCCACCCAAAAAAAGTACCCCTAATTCTGGGCCCAAATGAGACTTCAGCACTGCAAACAGCTAAGCCATCCAACGTCAATGTTTACGTTCGAGCTGTTCTCGATAGTAGAAATCCTGTATAAAAATCCCTGATGACTACAACCTACACCCGAATCCCTAAACCCTAAACCCTAACCGCATTACGGTAGGGTCAATTAGAATTCAGAGCTTTTAATTTAGGGTTTAGGATTTAGATTTTAGGGTTTAGGGTACCCAATAACTAGGTACCCCTTAAAGGGATCTATATTGGGAATTAGGTCCCCTTTAAAGGGATCTATAGGGGTATATAGGGATATATTGGGTTTAGGGTTTAGGGTCCATGTACCAAATAATTAGGTACTTGGGTTTTGGGTAATAATAGTTTAAATACAGGTTCTGGGCAAGTACATATATTTGGTATTTGGACCCTCAGGGAAGGAACACAAAACCCAAAGCAACAAACTACTACGGCCCTTCCAAATGAACAGGGGGCGATGGGGGCCTTCAAGCCCCGAGTCGGGCCAAGAGTTGGTGCTTATGTCATCAGGTATGACAAAAACCTTATGCCATAAGCCTTACAATCTTTAAGCCTGAATCCCAAAACTACAATCTTTAATCCTGAATCCCAAAACCTCGGGTACGCCCCCTGCTAGTCGAACCTTAGCAATTTTTTTGAGGGTGAGGCTGGCGGATCATTGGGAGCCACCAGCGGGCTGTGCTGTCGCACTCTTTGGCCATCGGAAGAATCCTCGGGACGTTGCTCATGAAGCTACGGTGGGAATGAAGGAACGATCTCCAAACCCTAAACCCTAAACCCAAATCCTGACAATCCATGTCCAGTGCAAACCTCAGGAAGTGGGGGATCCGTTGGGTTTGCCATCCAGAGGGGTACAGTTCATATCTTTGGGGCGTCCGGGTTTTGAAGTCAGGGACCGGGAATTGCTGGATACTGCTGGTGACAAAAATACTGATATATCAACCCCATCAGTGCAGATATGCTAGATTTGGGCCTATGAAGGACTCCTCTCCCCAGCAACGCACACACGAACATGGCGGTGAGCATGCCGCCCCCGCCTCACCGCGCCCCGAGGTTCGAACGTCCCGGCAGTCTGCATTACTTGCTCCAAAGTCGACAAAACAACTGCCAGCCTAGCACATATATCCTGAACAAAACTGAGATAAATTGTGCTGGAATCACAGCCAGAATACGGTCAGTGTCTGTCGTTATCAACAGGTTTGGGAAGCCATTTCTGCAGGTCAGTTGGTGAAGACACGCACCTTCTCCTATCTGTTTTGAATTCCATGTGCCCAGAAATCTGAGGCTCAACTCTTGGCTGCAGCTTTCGACAGGAAGGACCACTATTCCATATTCCGGGTTTGGATGTGGAGGTCAAATCGCCGATGCATCAAATCTGCAGCACTCCTTCAATGAGCATGCAGTCCAAACTCCAAATTTGACAATAATCTTTATAGGCCCACCTGGGGGTTCCATCCGTAAACGTTGAAGACAAGTGGCTGGTCCAAGCCGATCCCAAGAACAGAAGCCGCTGCTAGGAAACGCAAGCCTGAGCAGTTCAGCACCATGGGCATATGCTGAATTAGGCTCGGTGACTGATATCAGCGTTTGAGGTGTAGGGTGTAGATGCTCCTCAATACAAAGGTTCCCTCATAGTACTGCCTGATGCTCCGAAGAGTGGATCGTTTACATCCGGACAGCATGTCGACAACGCATCCCAAATGGGCCTTAAGTTCCCATGTTTGCTGCGGGGTCTCCTGACCTTAGGGCTTGAGGGGGATAGAGCTTCCAATGTTTTGTTTATAGGGGCCCGCCAGAAGCACGGGAGAAAATCAAGTAGGCTGTCCTGGGGAAAAGGAGCCCAGACGGTCCAAATGCCCGGCAACCGTCTACGCAGCCTGCTAGAAACTCGAATGTGCCCAGAACTCCCAAATTTGAATCCCAAGTCTACCCAGACCCTCATATGCAGCTCCTATTGGGTAGAATATTATACTCCATTACCAAGAAACCCAAACAACCATGCAAAACAGAGCTACATGGGGATTTTGGGTAAACTGCCAATTCAAACCATTACTCACTCTGGTGCAAGTTGAAGGTCTCTAATGGCATTTGCCGAGCAGAAGAATCTCTTTATGGGAAATCCCCGTAGTTCTCTGGCGATCTAAGTCTACAAACGATCCGTTCGTTGGGCCCTAAAGTAAATAAATGTCACCTACATGGGTCTATTTGGAGCCCTGGGGGTACAGAGATTGATGTAGTTAGAGGCATAATAAGGGGGATCCTCAATTTGGAAATACCTCATGCCAAATCCAGTATGCAGCCGCGGCACAGTGACGGATCGGAGCGGGACAGGCGCCGCCTGGGGCTACATTGAGTTTAGGGTTTAGGGTTGATTGCAGAAGGCTAGGTGTTGGGTCTACATAAGATAGGGTTCGGAGTATAGGGCCTCAGGGTATAACAAAAGTAGAAGGCTTCGGGTGGGAAATGGGGTAAACCCAGGGTATAGGGCTCAGGGTGTAGAGTAAAATTACGACATAAGGATTCAGGTCTACGATTCCAGGGTTGCTTGAACTGAAGCAGAGGCTAATCACGATCCCTTTCACTTCTTACCTCTATATGGAGGTTTCCCAAAACTAGGGGTACCCTTTTAGGGGTCTCCATAATAAGGATTATAATATATTGGGGTCTATATTGGGGTCCCTTGCTGGGGGAATCTACCATATCAACCCTTCCACCATAATTAGCAGTGAGAAATGAAGAAACTCACTATGATTTGGGAAGATGGCCCTAAACCTTAAACGGAGTTGTGATTTCTGTTCAGGCTCCCTAAATGCTACACCCAAATAGAGGAACTAGTCCAGGGTTGAAGGTCTTGCATGTACTCGGAGGGTCAAGGGTTTAGAGTTTACGGCTTGGGGATACCGGTTTAGGGTGGGCAGGTAGTCAGTACGTTGATTATGAGGATAACTGGCCTTTTCCTATGTTTTAGGGGTCATAAGTATACCTACTAAGGCCCCCTGACCGTCCAGGTAGAGGCTGGCGATTGGGGTTTCTGGTGTTTAGGGTTTTGGGCTAAGGACTTTAGAATTTAGGGTTTAAAGTTGTCTCTGGTGCCCAGGGAGCAGACATAAGTTTCTAAGGCCTTGAAAGGCATGAGCACGCAGAGCATCGGAATTTCAGCTGAATGTGTGGGTGCTGCTAACACTTGCCATTATAATTGCAAGTGTATGCTCCGGCTTTACCAGAGTGGTTGCCAGCAGCAGGAGCCACTCGTTGCGAAAAGCCCAACATGTCAGGACCTCGCAGCAATATGCGGGTTACTCCCGTAAAACCTAAACCCTAGGTATGTATGGATGAGTGGGTGCCTCTGAGGAGTTCGTTACGACTTTACAAATCATTTTGAGAAACTCACCTGGATCTCCACTCTATCACACAATTCAGACTATTCTGCTTCTTTTTCTCAGCACTTGATTTCTCAAACTGCAACAGAAGTCTCCACGCACTAGTTAAACGATAGGAAGTCATAGGTATGTCGGTCTGCCTCAAGATCTGGTGTCGTTCTGTATGCGCCCCACCCCAGAACAAAAACCGCGCCTGATTGCACATGGACTGGGAAAGCCACACGTTGTTTGTACAATTTAAGCACGCATGCAAACAGCTCCGGATGTCGCCATGAGGACCATGACAAAATGCAATCCTGCAAGTTTTGCGAGTTCAACTACTTGGAATAAGTAGCGTCAGCATGCAAGGGAAGATGCAGGCTCATATGAGAGATGACCTTCAAAGCTGGACCCCAAAATTCATAGCAGTACCTAGCTCGTGTAATACACATAGGTACGTACTGTTGTCCTTTAACCCTAAGTGAACCCGAAACCCTAAACATTGAAAGATTTCGCAACCAGCGTAGGGGTCTCACCCTGATACTTGGAGGGCCAGGGGGGTTTAGTAAGTAGGTTAATAACCCCTATAACCCATATAGTAGCCCCAATTATCCCCATTATTAACCTACTTACTAAGTCCCCCCTTGAAGAAATCACTCTGAGGCCACTGCTGCGGAACAGCGCAATAACTGCAAACATTGTTAGGGCTTAGGGTTGAGGGTTTTCGTCGTGTTGGGGTGCAAGTACCAGCATGTACTTACGCAAAGCCTATACTACAACTACTAGTACCACAATCTAGAGTATCCAATTATTGGGTACGTTGATGGACCCTTAGGGTTCATGCTTGGGGAAGGGCAGTTATGATTAGGGCTCAGGTGCCCTAAATGTGGTTATGCATCTCTAACCCTAATTCAAGGAACTCCAAGAAACCCTAAACCCTAAACCCAGTCAAGGTTTTGGGGTTTTGGGGTTTAGGGGTTTAGGGTTTAGGGTTTTGGGGTTTTAGGTTTTTAGGGTTCAGGGGCTTAGGGGTTTGAGGATTTATAGAAGTATCCATAAGCCTCTCTGAAGGCACTGGGCAGGTGGGTTGCATCACCCCGCTGCATGAGAATATACCTCCCCTTAAGTAGATAGAAAATGGGGTATACTGGGATCTTATCTATCATATACCCAGAGCCATATTCATCTTTTTAAGGGGGACTGTAGATCAGCATGCCCGTGCGTTTTGTGCCTTTACGCAAATGTATGTAACTGTTTGCCGATACCTGTCTCAGGCTTTTCCTATTCCCATGCCCCGGGATCCAGCACCCAAGCAATCAGTCATGGGATAAGGGGTGCTACTAACATTGTCTTCAAAATCGTTGCAACCTTTTCGGGACGGCCACTTGTAGCTTCTTGTAACCCTACGGGTCCAAGTACCTAATAATTATATACTTGCCAAAAACCTGTATCTAAATTACTATTACCCAAAACCCAAGTACCTAATTATCGGGTACATGGACGCTCTGGGTAATGCTTGATGTTACTGTGAGACCTCTTCCTCAGGAAGGCCTTCCGCGCACTGTCAGCTTCCGGAACCCGGGAACTCACGGCCGACACTAAATGCCCTACATGACCTTGAGTACGGAAGCTGTTATTGTAGTGTACTACTTGGAGGGCCAGGGGGATTTAGTAAGTAGGTTGATACTGGGATAAGTAGCCTTACTATAGGAGGTATATGGGTTATTAACCTGCCTACTGAGTCCTTTTGACTCTCCAAGTACGATCATGCAAAAACTTGTGTATCAGTCGTGCGAATATGTGGAACCCTGACTGCACTATTACAACAGGAAGCTAGGCAGACATCACACCCTACAAAGACGCCTTTGCTGCCTTTGCCGTATGAAGTACAATAATACTATACTACTACTATAAAGTGTCATTATAACACTACTATATTAATACTGTGATAAGACTATACTACGCCTATAATGCTTCTATACTACTTCTGTAATAATACTAGTACTAGAACTACTACTAATAATGATCTAAATGAACCCTTTCCACAGAGTCATAGGGGGTTTTAAGCGTTGCTCACTGCTTGATCAACCTTTGATCCTAGCCCATCGATGAGGTCCCTAAAGCATCAGGACAGCCATGTCCGAGATCTCATACGGAGCCACACGGTCTTAGGTGTTTAAAGGTTTAAGGGTTTGGGGTTTAAGGGTTTAGGGTTTGGGAAGTCTGAAGGGTCGATGTGAGCAGTTCAAAAGCAAAGAGCAAGACTCGGAGCCAATCAGAGGTGACGTTCCTTGGAGGGTCACGGGGACTTAGTAAGTAGGTTAATTCTGGGGATAAGTAGGGATACTATGTGGGTTATAAGGCTTATTAACCTACTTACTGAGTCCCCCTGACCCTCCAAGTCCTAGTGGTCCACGTCTCCGAACACGTGTGCGACCCATTTACCAAGGACTAGCAACCCTAGTGTAGCCCGCAGCTCAAAATCTCTACAACCTGTTCTTTCTCAAGTGTAGAACAAGTGGACCAGCCCGGAGTAATACCTACGGACGAGCTACCACTTATCAGCTTTAAAACATCAAGCAAAACAAATCCTCCTTAAATCACACCTGGGACCAGGGGTGCGCATGATCGTTTAGGAATCTCGTGAAACATTGCATTATAAGCATTTGACTCCCCTTGCAATCAGAATCCCACCATGATTAACACTTGGGAGCTTGCTTTTTTTCCCACAAAAATAGAGTTGAGCGCTGGCCCAGTTCCCTAAACCCTGAACCCCAAATCCTGGACCCTAAACCCTGGCCCATATGTGCCTGACAAGACGAAAGCTGCTGGAGCAGACAGGTACGAACCGAAGACCTTGGAAGCATTGTTTCCACAGATTGGGGAATGAGCTATACGAGTAGCGCAGTTTCTACCAAGCCCATCAGCCAACATGCATGGCAGTGCGGCGTAGGAGTCGATCCCCATAATAAGCTGCATTATGTCAGGTACTGCATGTTCCTACAGCGTAGTCCAAGATACTGTAAGGCTGCTGGAAGCCCGAATCGGTTAACACAAAGCCTGACTTGGACCGCTTACAGGAAATTCCCATAATGTGCATAAGTAGTATATCATACCGTTTCCTGAATACTGATTTAATCAAGAATACATCCCCGGGACGAAAGTTTCGACCCATGGGGGATCTTCCTAGTGGTCTCTATATATATATATACACGGCGGAGAAGCGGAGAAGGCACAAGTGTCATTTTACGTGGCCAGCGTGGCGGAGTTTCCGGAATGAGCTTATACTATTATAAAGTTCCCGGCGGAGAGCCTGTGCTAGGAGTTTATGGGGGAGAGGGGTTGCCTCAGCCCTAGGTATGTTAACTTGACCCCGTGTGGCGAAGTTTTGGCCTGCCGCAGTAAACCCTAAGCCTTAAACCCTAAGGCCGCGTCACTTCCTCATAATGGTACCGTAATTTGCCTAACAGCAACCAGGAATCCCTCACAGGCCTTCATGCGCTGGCTAAGCCCTCCTTAGAGCCTACAGGACGAAACGGAAATGAACATAAAACATGAAATGGCAATGGGAAGCATATAGAAGTGTTACAAATGCATGGTGTAATGCGGAAGTCGAATAACAACCGCCAACCTCATGTTACGTAACGCGTATCCGAAATACTTTATACCGTACTTATGCAGGCAATCTGGGACAACAATGGTGCTTATTATTGAGGCTCCCGTATTAACCCAACTGGGGAGGATCTCTGCAAGATTCTCATGATGGAGGAGTTGGCAACCCATCCCTTAAAATGGACATCACATGACAATCATATGACCGTTGGGGTCTCCAAATAACCTATTAGTTGTGTTGTACTGAGCCCCGCAAGGGGACCCTGTCCTAAACGCCTAGAATGACCCTGAACCCCCAAAAACTTTTAATGAGGCAAACGTCGGTCACCAGCGTAGTGCTCGCTGCCAAATATGTCGCAGCCCCCTTAGTGCAGAACTCCCAGAGGGGGAGGGAGCTACCAAGCTCAGGAGTAAGGTTTAGCGTTTAAGGGTTCAGGGTTTAGCGTAAGGCTTCAGGATTTGGCGTTAAGGTTGAAGGCACATACAACATAACTGTTCAAGGAATGCACACGCGTTGTAAATGTCTTTGGGTTTGGTCGGATTGTAGCCCCCCTAATGGAGGCAGAATTTGCCTCAGCTATGAGGAACAACACCCTTGTACCTGCACTCCGTACACATGTTATGCTGATATGTCATAATAGGTATGATTGTCAACAGGCCCTATTTTGAGATAATTGGGGGTGAAGGTCACCGGTGCCGCACGGTTTGGCATATACAGAGGTGCCTCACCTGACTGGTATGGGGCCTTCAACAAATTCAACTGCGGCCAAGAGTCCATATAATCCTTTCCCCCACCTGCTCTGGAGCATGAAGGAGATGGTGAAATCTTCCCAAACCCCGAAGCCCTGCTGCCTACAACATATAGGATTTAGTTTAGAGCTTCGGGTGCCTGGGTTGTAGACAGTCTCCACTGATAGCTGCGCTGGACATCAATGACCCATTGTATCTGCGACTGGGCTTCTAATGCACGGAGAGCGTAGATATGGGTGGTTGTCAGAATTATGGTCCCTTTTTAAATGCCCCAGATATTAGGTTCCGTACTACAATAGGGATCCAAAAAGGGACCATAATTTTGACAACCACCCATATGGAAATCTGCCAAATTTCTGGCCCCATCTTTGGGCATCTGAAGAGGCCCTACCACATCAAGAGGTAGATGGGCCAGAAAGATTGAGCATGCGGCGAGCACTTCCCAAAGTGAAAACCACTAAATGACAACAAAATGGCGCAGTAAGAAAGCAGTGGCCAACCTTAACCTTGAACCCTAGACCTTCGGTTATAGGGCCGCACCCACAAATAGTAACAACAAGGGACCATGGCAAATATCTTGGGGTCCATACCTAGTCCAATTGCACCACTATTGCTGTGTGAGGGTCTAACCCCTGAGACCTGAACCCTAAACCCAAAACAAGAAGTCCGGGATCCGAGCTTTGGCACCGGCAAGTGGCACGGCATAGGCGGTTCGCGTAGGCACTTTCGTGCCCTGATATGAGTAACGCTTTTTTGGTGGTCGAACCAAGTAAGATTGCATCGGGTTTCCCTAAATTAGGGGTACCTTTTTGGGGGTCCCTAGAATAAGGATTAAAGTATTTTGGGGCCTATATTAGGGTCCCCCTATTTTGGGAAACAACCATATTCTTCTTATGAAAATACACACTACGGTATACCCAGAAGGGGGATATACCCTTACTCTATACTGGGGACTATACTAATTATTCACGGATTTCTGTCGGGCAATCAAGCGTCTTCTTGGGGACTGTACTATCCTCAAACAAAGCACCACTCATATGAAGTATACATTACTCAGGCGACTGGGGAGTTTTCCGGTAAATGAAGAATCAAACCTAAAAGAAAGTGGGAAAATCAAACGAACACTGGCATTCTCTAGCGGAGTATGGGGTTTAGGGTTTAGGGATTATAGGGTTGAGGGTGCGGGATATGGATGTTTGTCAAAATTCTGGGCCCCCACAATGCAGCCCCCTAATTCCTAAAGGGTACACGCAACAAGGCCAACATTTTGACAAACTCCAATATCACTCAAATGGCTGCGGGGTCTAGGGTTTAGCGTTGCAGGGGTCCAGAAAGGTTTGGACACAAAGCTCCAAGTAGCGGAGATATTACACCATTCGAACTTCTTACTCACCTGTTTATCAGTGAATGTCTGTCAACATGTGGGGCAACTCGCGTAGTGCTTGCAGCTGTTGATGGACTACACTGCAACCCAGCAGGTCCAAATACCCAAGAACTAAATATTTGGGATTTGGGGAATAGCAAGCATAACACAGGCTTTTGAGTAAGATCATAATTAGGTACTTGGTCCCTCAGGTCAACCCTAGCAGACTGCTGTGGCAAGGATGGAGCCGAAGTTTAAAATCTTCGAAGAAGCCTTCCAGCCTTTTAACTTCATGTGGGCGCAGTAGGTTTTGAACCCTACCCTGGGGCTCTAAGTCTATAAATAATACCTACATTGGGCCCCAAACCCTATAAATAGTACCTACATGGAGCCTTAGGGCTAAGCCCTCAACCCTAAACCCTGGCCCCATGGCAGAGTTTAGGCAGGTCATCAGTGGTGCATCCCAGGGAGTGGGAAGTAGGGTTTGAATTGTATGGGTTTAGATCATGAAGGGGGCGCCAACCGGCCAAAAAGGAGGAGCTTACCGTAAAAAGTAAACCCTACACTCCTACACCCTAAACCTTTAGCCTGGCAGACTCATTCTCATTTTCGGTGTTCACAATATTGCGCTAGGGCTCCAGTTGCTGGGCGATGTGCCTCTGAGGTTTGTAGAACCCAGAACCCGATACTTAGGTAACTTGAAGTCCTTCGCACTTGGTCTAACTAGACCCTCCAGCTACCCTCTATTCAGGCCTAAGTAGCCACTCTTAGAGGTCCCATAACCCCAACTAAGGGTAAAAGGGGTCCTGGTACTTGCACCTTTCCAAACTTCTGGACCCTCAGCTGCTACTCGAGGCGTAGCATCAACCTGAAACTCGACAGGTTCCGAACTTTGCTCAAAATCCAGAGCCCAAAGAATTCCTCCCTAAGTAGGTAGACCATGAAACACTACTGCTATCTATAATGGTACTTAAGCTAGATTACAGGATATGAAGCACTACTGCTATCTATAACGGTACGTGAAATAGATTCTGGGACGTGGCATGGTTATAATCTAGTCTTTTTTTCTACTCAGAGCCCTGAGGTCTGCCTGCCAAAGTAAGCCCAAAGCTCCTAAGCCCTAAAATCTTAGGGTTTAGGGTTTAGGGATTTGGGGTGGGTACCTTTAAGGTTTAGGGGATTTGGGGGTGGGTACCTTTAAGGTTTAAGGGAATTTCGGGGTGGGTACCTCTAAGGTTTAGGGTTTAGGAAATCCGCAAATCAAAAATCCTTGCTCCTGAAACTCCACTAGCATCCTAAATTAGGGTTGAGGCTTTGAGGTGCAGGGCTTACTTGGGCGGCCAGGTAGACTTGGCAGGCATATTTTGATAGTAATGGGGAAATTGGGGCTTTGTATTTAAAGTAGTGGTAATGTCCCAAAGTAGGGGGACCCCAATATAGACCCCAATATACTATAGTCCTTACTATTGGGACCCCCTAATTGTGGGTTATCAGTACACTTACTAAGCCTCCCTGACCCTTGGCAGGGCAAGCCCTCAACCCTAAAACCATGAACCCCAGATCTTAAATCTAATCCCTGAACCCTAATCCCTAAACCCTATAATCCCTAAACCCTAAACCCTAAGCCCTAAACCCTAATCCCTAATCCCTAAACCCTAAATCGCAGCGCTGGCCTGCGGGCGAAGAAACCGCGGCAGATCATGGGCTGCACGCGCGATAAACTGGAAGTTCAAAGCGAAGTTGAAAAGATAGCCTTGTCTAAGAGCTTTGAAGGTTTGGGGTTTGAGGTCGGAAGGTTTAGGGGTTTAGGGTTTAGGGTCGGAAGGTTTAGGGTTCAGGGTTTAGGGTTTAGGGTCGGAAGGTTTAGGGTTTCAGGGTTTACGGTTTAGGGTCGGAAGGTTTAGGGTTTAGGGTTGGAGGGTCAGGGGAGCTTAGCAAGTGGGTTACTATGGGGCCTACCTATGGAGACTATAGAGGGCTTTTTCGAAATGAGGGATAACTTTTGAGGGGTGCCCATAATAAGGATTAGAGCAGCTTGGGGTAAATATTGGAGTACCCCTATTAGGGGAAAGTATCACATGCGTTATAGAGGTTTTTGCCTACTAAGTCCCTGACCCTCCAAGTAAGAGCTTTAAGGGTTCAGGACTAACGGCTTTAAGGGTTTTCCGGCAAGGGCTTCCATGGTTGTGCGTTTGGGGTTCAGGGCTCTCAGGGTTAAGGCTTCAGGGACAGCGAAGTTCAAAAGGTAGCCTGGCTCCTTACAACTTTGTAGCATGGAAGCATTGCAGGACCTCTGCACATTGAATAAGTACAGTGCAAACCTTCTGAACCCTAGTTCAGAGCACGATGCTATTGAAGCATCACACGCTTCTAGGATTATAATAGAAGTTTGGGGTGCTGGGGGAGGCTGCAGCAAAAAGTGTCTCGGTATAACCAGCGGGACATTGTGCATGACACTGGCGTTGTGTCTTCTAGCTAACCAGCCCCAAGCTATCGCCGCCCCGCTCAGCTCCTACTCCTCCCTGAACGCTGAGAAGCTCCACACCCGCAAGCTGCGAAACAGGAAACTTTGAATACCAAACGCCGGTTATTTCATTTCAAACAGGCAGAGGGGCTCAGCTTGCCGACAAGCAGAGTTGGCTGTTGGAGCTCTGGCTCCTGGTTTCTAAGACTGTCATTTTGTGGAAGGGCCGCAACACGGATCGAATTGTATTTCAAAAGAGGACTACATACTTGGAGGGTTAGCAAGTACGTTAATAACCCCTATATCCCATTTAGTAACTCTAGCTATCCCTATTAAAAACCCACCGACTAAGTTCCTCTGACCCCCCCAAGTAGTGGTAGCGTGTACCAGGTGAAGAGGATCTCCCTTGGGCTACTTGAACCCCGAGGTAAGGATCCCCATTGCAGGGCTTCTATGCAGATCATTTAGGATTCTGGGCTTAGGGTTTAGGTTTAGGGTGTACCAGTGGGGTATTATGAGGATTCCAGCCTTCACGACCTAGACTCGGACTGTTTCAGGTTCAGAGCCCTGCCCTAGACCCTAAGTCCTAAGCCCTATAGACCCTCAAATCCTAAACCGTATAAACCCTAGACCCTGAACCCTGAACCTTGAACCCTATAGGCCCTAGACCCTAAACCCTGAATCCTAAACCCTAAACCCAAAATCCGAGGGTTTCTGGGTCGCACGTTCGGGTGCCACCAACCGTGCGCTCTTGCTTGCTCCTGGTCTTATACCCAAAGGGTCTATGTACTCAATAATTAGGTACTTGGGTTCAGGGTAATAGTAATTAGAGTACAGGTTTGGGATCAGTATATGATTATTGCGCACTTGGACCATCAGGGATAGGGGCTGGGCAGCTCGGGTTGTTGAGTCTACCCATGGGCTCCTACGAATTATGTGTTTGGTTTCTCGTGATTGTTTTAGTGTTTAGGGTTTAGGAGGCTGTTTACGTCCCAATATTTAGAGGTTCTGGTTAGCGCTCAAGTGATCAACATAACAAGATGATTCGGCTACATTTCTAGTGCTCCAGATCACCAGCATAGGACCCACACGACCAATCCCTTTTGCACAAACGCAGACAACGTTCAAGGAACCTGATCAATGCGAGAAGCCATCACCAGACCCCCCCCCCCTTGTATCTGGACGCTAGTTGTAAAATGCGGGGCCTTCTTCTGTAAACGTGTTTGAATCCCAACAAAGCTGCCCCCTCAGAGCTTCTACTTTAGAATCGAGGCTTACACCACTTGAACAGTGCTCGATGTGACTCCTTTCGGTTGCGAAGCCACATAGGGACCAACGCCTGTAGCGGGTGGAGTCCCGTAATTTGGGGGCGGAGGAGGAGTGGTGGTTTTTTGGTTGTCATATGAGCTACAGTCTAAACTCCTAGTATCCCCCTTAACAACCCCTAAAGTAGTCCCTTATATAGTCCCCTATATAAGCTCCTTTAGGGAGTTTAGATTATGGCACATATAGTGGAGCTCCAGTCTTGATTTTCGGGAGTGCAACGGACCAAATGTGTGTTGCAGGCTGTGGTTCAAGCTTCGCACCTCCATCGGACACTGTTTGGCTATGCTCTTGCCTGGGGCCTTGCAAGGGTTCAGGGAGTATTTTGCTGTTGCGTAGCATTTAATACAGGGATTATGTAGGGATGATATAGGGGCTATGTAGGGAGTTTACAGGGATAATTGAATATGGTGCGACCTGGTCTGCTTCTTACAATACTCATCCGCGGGGAAAAAGGTACATGGATGCCCTTGCTGGGTGACGGGTGACGCCTTTGTAAACAGACATGGATACAGTGCGGAACATTGCCTACCTGCACACAGACTACTTGAATGTAAGGGATTATAATACCATCCCCCCTTATATGAGCTACTGTCTAAACTCCTAGTATCCCCCTTAATAACCCCTATAGTAGTTCCCTATATAATCCCCTATATATCCCCCCTTTAAGGAGTTTAGACTATAGCTCATATGTAAGCACCGTGGGTTGAAACAGCCAATAGGGTCATAAACCCTAATGAGGTTCAAAATCTGGGGAGGGTACCCTTGGCGGGGATACACACTACTGCGAAGGTCTTGGCATCTCCCAAGAAACTATTCACCCAAGCACAAAGAAACCCCGGGATGAAGGGAGTGCCTGCAAGTGGGAGTATGGCTAAGAGCTTTGGCGGGCATAAGTCCGACAACTCGCAATCTCAGATCGCTAGCCCTCAACTACACTCCCCCAAACTAACATGGAAACCCATATAGTCCCCTTTTACAAACACTGTAGACTTTATACCGCCATCTGCGGGTTTCCACGCTAATCTCCGGGAGTCTATTGCCCTCAACTGGCCCTCAACTCTTGCCCTTGCTTCTCGGCAATCGAGATCCGGGCAAGTTTGCTTGCAACGAAACTTGTGAACCAAAGGAATCGGAGGCTTCGTACCTGTTCTAGTTCTAGGTCTCATGTTTCGGCATCTGGAGATGTTGAAACTGTAAGGAAGTAACTTACCATCCATTAGTGTAATCTGTAATAGTACGGAAAGGCGACTTTGTGATAATACCTGCTTCTCACTTGGTGTTTAGCGTTCCTGAACCCAAAAATAGATTACTTCATAATCCCACTTGCCATCTCATGTTCAATTTGTTCCACATGATTCGCCGATATTCAGAAAGGTGAGGGTGGATAGGCCATCTGACTTTCACATGTCCAGCGATTCTGGGACTGAGCCGTTCTGGGCTCAGCGGCCCTGAGGGTGAAGTGCCCAACCATGGGTTTAGGCTTTAGGGTTTAGGGGGTTGTACTAGGCTCCCCAGTAACCCAATAATAATCAAGGCACCCTTTTTCTTAATGTTCAGCTTTAATGGGGAGACCCCAAAATAAAAAGGGAACAAGGGTACTACTCGGGTACCTGGGCTTTACTTGGAGGGTCCTTGGGACTTGGTAAGTAGGTTAACAATGGGGGATAACTAGGGTTACTATATTATGGGGCTCATTAACCTACTTACTAAGTCCCCCTGACCCTCCAAGTAGGTGCCCTAAACTATTCCCTAAGGGTCCTATTCCCTAAGGGTCCACGAACCCAAAAAATGGGGCTTTAGGGCCCAAAGATCATTAATATCATAATATCTGGGCCGTAAAGCCCTATTATTTGGGTCCTTGGACTTTTAGGGATTCAGTCTGACACAGGCAGCCCCAATACAGATCCCTAGCGAATCAAGAAACAGACCCTTCTGCTCACCCTGACAAGGCGAGCTCCACCCGTCTGCTGCTTCCTACTTGGAGGGAAAGGGGGACTTAGTAAGTAGGTTTAATATAGTAATAACGGAAAAGAAAGTGGAAACTACTATATATCATCTAGGGTTTGGGGTTTAGGGCTGGGGGTTTAGGGTCAGGGGGACTCAGTAAGTAGGTTAATAACCCCTATACCCCATGTAGTAACCCCAGTCATCCCCATTATTAACCTAGTTAATGAGTCCCAATGACCGGCAAGTACTGCTATGCAACCCCGTCAATCAAGTTTCGTACGCGCTAGCAGCACCTCTTTTACAACAAATTTCACAGCCTTCCTAGGGGACGTGTAGCAGCGCATGGCTTCTGAAGCCTAGCAACATCCATTATATACGAGAAGCCACTGAAATGGGCAGCATGCAAAAACATATGCGGTCTATTCAGCTCGTCTAGACAGTCTAGACAAGGTGGGGAACGTATCTACAGGACTGCTCTTTGAAACTTACCCAAGTGGACTACCATCTGGCTACCGTGACTTTCTCCTGATGCGTTTTGAAGATGCCCTAAACCGCCGTTGACATGGGGCAGCAGGAAAAGGCACAGACATATTGGAAACCAGAATAACCAGAATGGTTGGGAAAATGCTTACTCAACGAAATTCTATCTGCTGCAAGTTGTTGACAAAAAAAATGCGTACACTATACACCTTGCCCAGTGAATCGCACATTTCTGGATGCGTCTGACTATTAAGTGTGTCTGCAACCTCCAGATGCCTGATGCGGTTTGCAGAAGCCTTAAAAGCATTGAACGGCATGGACACCATGCGGAACGTATACAGTCGTTATTCTATGCATTTAGCCCAGGTTGGGGAACGCACTCGAAGCAGCCTTTCCGTGGAGACAAGAAACCACCTACGTACGTGGCCCTTCGGCACGTGGAACGACCACATCCTCTACGTCTCTACGTGGACTTACGTTAAATGGTACAACCATTCGCGTGGTATAGCAACATAATTTACCTGTGAATCCCCGAGGACGAAAAAAAAGCAGGCGTTCAAAGAGCCCGGA
>CAJNIZ010044005.1:96470-126921 GCA_905231905.1 Symbiodinium pilosum
AAATACGGCCTTTTATCACTAAAAACCGGTTTTTACCATAAGGCCGATTTTTTTCAGCCTTTTGTATCCCCAGGTATACAAGCCTGATTAATCATTAGTACTCTTAATTATGCCGCACCCCAGACTCCGGACCCTAAACCCGAAACATCACGAGTACCGTCACTACAGTACCGTGACAATCCTTAACCTTGGACGCTGCCCCAATTACATGCCTTGAGGGACTCTTCCGAGTGCAGTGTCCAACCTTAACCCAACCCACCCAGAACCTCAAACCCTAAACCGTAAGCCGTAACCCCTAAACCCTCAACCCTAAACCCTAAACCCTAAACCCCAAAACTCCAAATCTCGCACCCTAAGCTCTAAACCCTGATCCCCAAACAGTACTGGGACTGCTGGTCCTAAACCCTAAACCTGCGCAGGGCACCTCCGGGCGGGTGGGTGGAAGTCGCAGAGTTCCACACAGCAAAAGCATCTCCTGGAGCAACCTTGGAGAAGGGTTTCCGCCGAATGAGGGTCCGAGAAAACACGCGCATACACATATACACATATGTTTATATGTATATATGTATGTATATAGGTATATATGTATATACATATGTGTGGGCGTATATATATATACATATATATATATAATAGACAGATATGAAGGTTTGTACATATACATATACACATATACAGATGGTGTGCTTACAGAGACAGAGAGAGAGAGAGAGAGAGAGAGAGAGACAGAGAGAGAGAGAGGAGAGATGGCTCCACTCCAAAGCACAGAGTCCTAGCCTGTGCCCACCCCGTCACCAGAGTTAAGTCCTCACTGGTTATAGAGATCCGCTGAAGGGCCTTTATTGAGTACACTTTGAAGGGGAAAAAGCTTCGATGAGGCTAGGAGAGAGCTCGCTTGAAGATAGGATCGCCTTTAAACCCCAAACCCGTCTGTTCGTCCTGGGGACTGAAGGAAGGCATGTTATTCTGCTGGGCGTCTTATCACTGAACCTTTTCTGGGCATGTTTTGTTTCCTGCCCAAACCTGATGACTGCATGCGGCATACAATCGTTGCATACTGCAACCCTCTTTCTATGGCGTTTTGGTAGCGGAGTATGATTTGCTCCCAGAATGGAACTACATAGGAGGTTCTGGGTAAACACGGTGAATACAAAAGGTTATCGCGAGTTATCGCTAAGAGAACTTGTTACTGCGCCCCACTGGCCTACTGTGTTGCCGAGACTCAAAATCCGCATAACCTCTGCCCAGCAACAGTATGATATCCCCACATACACGCTATGCAAACATTTGCGTAGAAGTAAGCACGAGAAGCCTACAACCCTGGACCCTAGAACTTTACTACACTTGAAGGGTCACAAGGGCTTCGTCACCAAGTTAATAACGAGGATAACTTGGCTTTCCATATGGCTTCTGGACATATAAAAGTATACTACCCGAGTCGCGCTGAGCCAAATCCCGAAAGGGTGAACAATGTGGTAGTTTCTAGTTCCTTTTCTATTCCTCCACTGCTTACTTACCGAGTCTCAAAGTATGCAAAATAATGGTTTTAAACCCATAATAGCAGCCATAAAGGCCATTGTTTCACAGACTTTTGGGGCCAGGTAAACCTACACCCCTATGACCTATTAGGGCCTCGTGACCTGGCAGAAGGCCCAAGATCGATGAAGACAGCACGTAGCATGGGCCATGTTATGGCCTAGATTAATACACTGTTCTTCATTGATACTCCCTAAGGTTCCAAAGACCTAAATAATAAGTAGGGCCCAAATACTACAATATGAAGGGTGTATGTGCCCTAGAATTATAATAGTACTTATTTGGGTCCGGGGGCCCTCAGGGACTACCTTAAGGTTCCAGCGGGGTCCCCAAGCTGCTCAGTGGAGGAGTCTATGGGGGAGAAGGGGTCTGCTACTGGTGTAGGTCTGACGTCCTACCGCAGTACGTACTATACCCTGTATAAGCGCCGTTTCCATCTCATGCTCGCATGTATTTACAAAATCCTTCTGCAGTACTGGGGTAGTATCTCCAAACCGTAATCCTGACACCCTAAACCCTAAACCCCTAAACCCTAAACCCCTAAACCCTAAAACCCTAAACCCTAAACCCCTAAACCCTAAACCCTAAACCCCCCAGACAGCGCAAGCAGACTGAGCCCCCGGACGTCGGGACAGATTGGCTCATCATGAAGGGTGCGAGCCACGAGACGGCCTTCTGTGAGGGGGATAGCCCTAAGGGTCCACTACCTAATAACTATATACTTGCCCAAAACCTGTATTTGAATTGCTATGCAAATCGGCTCGCAAATTGTCGTGTAGGAAACTGATGTCTGGATGGTAACTGGGCAGGGACGATGCCAGGCTTTTGTGGCTGGAAAACCCGATGGTACTTCTATGACGCTAAACCCTCAAACCCTAAATTCAAGGTTTGGGTTTAAAGCGGCTGAAGGACACTTGAGGTGTCTGGAGCGCTAAAAAGCATTCCTCAACCCTAAACCCAGAAATGTATGTCGGTGGACACATGTCCAACCAAATTTGGTTCAGTTCGTAAAATGCCAAAGCCCCCACCGACCTCAGCTTGAGGTTGCAAAAAGGTAGCGATGCTCCGTCACCCGTGTTGTGCTCCCAGAGGAATGAAGAAATGGAAAAGAACATGGAAACTACTGTAATGGGTCATATAGGGACTACTATAAGGATCCGTTCCTTCTTTCCTAGCTAACCAAAGTATAAGTATCATGAGTCATGACTCAAGATGAGGTATGACATGCAACTTCAGCTGCATAGAAGTGTGAATACAAATGATCATGACAACCAGGCAGACGGTTCTCACACCATGTACCGTTTGGCACTCTGAGTTTATATAAATGTGACAGTTTTGCAGATCAAGCAAGAGGATCTTCTAGAAGTCTGTATGCGCCATCTTAAGTTTTGAGCGATATTCTCTTCCAACACCTAAAATAGGGACGACAGTATATTGGGCACGACATATGCCCATACCGGGGGTGCCCTGGTACGGAAACTACTTCATGATATGCCTTATAGTTACAGAGACCCTGGCAGTTGAAAGCTGCAATCAATGCCGGCCTTGGATCGAAGTATTGAAAAGATAGTCAGGGCCTCAGAGTGCCATTCGGGTTTAGGGTTTAGGGGTTAGAGTTTACGGTTTAGGGCTTAGGGGTTATGAGTTAGGGTTCTGGTGCCTTCTTGCGATACCGGGATGCTATTAAAGCTGAACGTTGTGGTTTCCAAAAGCGCGAAGCTTTGGTGGGGGTACCTAAATCAAGAACTATACCATGTTGGCGGTGCTTTACTTGTGAAAACTACCTTATAATTTCAAAGCGAAAGTACCTTCAACAATGATTCAGTGAGCTTGTTATAGCGCGGCCAAGGAGAATGACCGCAAACCCTCAACCCTCAACATTTCTATGGAACCCCATATACACTCGCCAAATACCATGTAAAATGAGCTTGGGGTTGACGGTCGCAGAATTGCCATGAAAAGCACTGGATGCATCTGTACCGACATGTGCCGACCACCAAACAAATCTTGAACGTGTGTGCGCCCTTCTGTTGATGGAAGGGTCCCTGCACGACCTTACGCACCCTACAGACCCAAGATTACAACAGTTCAGGAAAAAGACTTCCTCCATCAGCATTTTTTGCATGAGCGCTCCCTACTGCGAACCCACACCCACACCTTGAATCCCAGGCCCTAGGATTCAAACTCTGCAGGATGGGTCCAACCCCCTGAACCCTAAACACCAATCTGAAACCCTAGACCATGAACCCCAACACCTAACCCCCGGACCCCAAAATCCAAATACCCAAAACGCTGGACTAGAAGCCCTACATACTTAAAGCACCAAAACCTAAACCCAAAACCACAAATAGCCAAATACATTCCGGGGCTTCGAGGGTATGTTTCGGGGGCGTGATGTGGGGTATGCTTCTGGAGTTGTTGTAAGAAATTACTCTTAGTGTGGGTGGGTGCCTGTTTCGGGTATGTTTCAGGAGGTATGTTTCGGGGGTATGCTTCGCCCAATCAAACTTCTGCTCTGCTCGTAATTACACCTGGGCCCCCATAAAATCGCACACGCCCAAATACCCTAAATATTCCAAATCCTAAACTCTAAATATCCTGAACTCTAAACCCTAAACCCTAAATATCCTAAACCCTAAACCCTAAATCCAAAACCCCTATACCCTAATCTAATCTAATTCTAAGCCTGATCGAGTCCAGAACCATGGTTGCTTGATGTGCCAGCATCGAGGGATTCCGTAAAAGGGTGCCGCGCAGGACCTGGACTGTTGGGGGATTTTAGGGCTTACATAGGGCTCAGGATTATTTAGGGAGTATAAGGTTTTGGGATGATAGCGTTTGGGGATTATAGGAATTGGGGTTAGGGTTCGTGGTTAGGGTTTGGGATTCAGGTCAAGTTACCCTGTAATGGAGAATCACAAGGGAAAAGAACATGGCGAGTCATATGACAAGAGGGGTCATCTAGATTAAGGGTTTGGGCGTCCAGGGTTGAGGGTTTCAGGTTTGGTTTAAGGGTCCCCTAGACCTATATACCCACCATTTTGGGAGGAACCTAACTTTATATCTCGTATCTTCTTTCTACAAAGCCCTAAACCCTAAACTCTGGACCCTAAACCCTAAACCCTAGACCCTAAACCCTAGACCCTAGACCCTAAACCCTAAACCCTAGACCCTAAACCCTAGACCCTAGACCCTAAACGGTAACCAGGTACTCTCAAAGCAGCAAGGCATCAGGATCTAGGTGGTTGTCAAAATTATGGTCCCTTTTTGGGTACCTTAAATATTATGTGCCGTATTATAATAGGGATCCAAAAAGGGACCATTATTTTGACAACCACCCATCTAGGTAGGGTTTAAGGCATCTAGGGTCTCAGGTTCTGCGCTTAGGGGTTCAGGGTTTAGGTTGTTTGGTTTGGGGTTTAGGGTTTAGGGAGGACCTGGGATTCGGGGCAAGGGTTTAGGCTTCGGGACCCTAAATTTTCAGAACCCTAAACACAAGTTTTAGGCTCGCACTTCATGGCTCAGGATTTGCGAGGTCATTCCATAGGAGTTCGATCAGGGGCCCAACACTAAGCACTTAGAGCAAGTCTGCGAGCCACACAACAATGCGCTCCCAGAAGTCAACTCAACTCTGTATTTGGATCACCTTTCTTGTGCAAGGTAAACCCTAAATCCGAAATCGTACTTGGACGGTACGGCAAACTTAGTCGATGGGTAAAAAATGGGGATAACTGCAGCCATTATGTGTCTAACAGGGATTCTTAACCTACTTACGCGTCCCCCTGGCCCTAAACGCTACACCCTAAATAGTTATGTAGTAGTTGGTGCACGGTTAATATTCCGCCGTGGTACAAACCCTACACGGGGTGTATGGGGGAGGTTTTCTTCCGGTCCGGTGGGAATTCTGTTCGTGTTCCAAGAGCATACAATAACCAGTCATGCCCAAACCATAATTCCGTTCTTGTTCCAAGAGCGTACGCTAACCAGTGCATCCATGTCCAAACCATAATTCCGCTCGTGTTCCAAGAGCTTACAGTCACCAGAGCATCCATGCCCAAAACATAATAACGTTTGTGTTCCAAGCGCATACGCTAACGAGTGCGTCCATGCCCAAGCCATGATGCCGCTCGTGTTCCAAGAGCACACGCTAACCAGTGCATCCATGCCCAAACCATAATTCCGCTTGTGTTCCAAGAGCACGCGGTCACCAGTGCATCCATGTCCGAACCATGATTCCGTTCGTGTTCCAAGATCATACACTTACCAGCGCATCCATGCCCAAACCATAATTCCATTCTTGTTAGAAGAGCATAGGCTCACCAGTGCATCCATGCCCAAAGCATAATTCCGCTCGTGTTCCAAGAGCTTAAGGTCACCAGAGCATCCATGCCCAAACCATATTTCTGTTCGTGTTCCAAGAGCATTCGCTAACCAGCGCATCCATGCCCAATCCACAGCAGCCTGCGAGCACAGCGAAACACTCCGTCCTAACGACGATGTTGTTCGCTTGGGAATTCCCATGCTATCCTCAAAAAACTAATGTAGTTCGCAACAGTCCAGCTCGAAAGCTCTACTTACATGAGGGGCAACCAAGCAAGGAGATCTTCCCTGGTCCAGACTTAGGTAGACTGGCTCCCATGAAAGGGTCTTCTGCATGGCTTCTAGCTACATGGTACCTTGAAGATTTCTGTGGGCATCATTTTGAGATACTTTTCCAGTCAACTTTCAGTTGGAGACACGATGAGACTGACTTTGAATGATCCGCTCCAAACCCCAATGCGTGCTGAAACGTATGGTCCCCCTTAATTAGATAGAATATGGCTTTGGGTCTATCATAATAAGGATATATATATATACCCCATATTCTATCTACTTAAGGGGGACTGTAGTGAGCTTACGATTGTGGAGAAACTACAGTAGGCTATCTCTTTGACTGAAGCCCGTCCATCCGTCTTGCAGTTAAAGCTTTGAATGCATACGAGCGAGGCACCCAAATGTCGTGGAGGTAGAAGCCCAGAGACACGGCCAGGCCCCTACAGCAAAACACGGATTCTGCGAAGGTCTTGATAGGGTTTTTGTTGAGCCTCTACCGCTGAGGGCTTCTGTCGCAGACATGCGTAGGACTTACTTACAGTATGGTTTTAATTGCTGTCCAAACTGCAACACGAGCTTTGTTCATTCTCCAAAAGGTGGTCTAGGATCGGTGCCTTTGCTTTGTGATTTGGTCGCCGTTAATTTCTATTTAGGCTCTTAGGCACCTTGGCAATTTCAGTGCAAAGCATGCACCTCTACATGCTGGGCTTATTGCTTAGGGCAGGAGATACAAGATCTGCCATTTTCTGCGGTTCCCAGACCACGACTGTAGGGTGGGGAGGCGGGCAGGCTAGCAAGCTTACCTTACTGGTAATTAGTAGGGAAGAAGAAAAAAATCCCTGTGTTACATGTTCCCTTATTGCCTACTGACCACCAGTCAGTTACCGGGCGGGTTGGGTCAGCTGCCGCGGATGCCACCAGTCAGGCGATGTAGGTGCAACTTAGGGTAGCCCTAAACCCTATAAATCCTAAACCTACCTATCAACCTTTGATCCCCAACGACCAGTTCAATCGTAAACTGGGCCCGCCTGCCACACGAAACTAGGTTCCTTATTATGGAGAAGGTACCCTGCCGGGACTTAGGAAGGGTAATCGTGAAAAAGAAGCAACAAACCCCAAACCTAAACCCCAACCTAACGTAAACCGTAATACCTACACCTACACCCTAAACCCATACAGATTTTCAGGGTTCAGGTGCACACCATGTAATGCAGCGAAAGGTTTCAAGCCTGGAGCAGTTTGCAGACAGCTCTTCGCGTGGGCCCCGCAACTTGTTGATAAGGAAGACGACCCATCCTGCAGAGTCGTAGGCATCAAGGGTTGGTTTCAGGTGTAGGGTTTGCTTTTGGTTCAAGGCTTAGGGTTTTGGGGTTGGTCGATGTAGGGATATCCAGAGGTTCAGGGTTCAAGGGTAGGAGGGTAGGGAATGTAAAAACAAACGGACAAGGAAGTTTAAAACTAAATCGAAACTGGTGGTTCGTAGAGTGTGTAGGGTCTGAGTTGGATTCTGCCCGCGCAGAGCCCAGTAACGTCTAAACTACAGGCAATATTAAGGGCTGTATCTATGCATAAGGTACATCGATCCAACTGTTACTGTTTGGGGGCAGTGTCCATTTTTTAGGGTTCCGGGCGCTAAGTGTTTACCCTAAGGCTCCAGGACCCCCATAGTGAGATCCCAAACCTTAGCCCCCAAAGCCCAAACCTTCCCCCAGAAAGCCCCAAATACTCCCTCCTATCACACCCCAAACCCTGAACCTTAAACCCCAAATCCCCAACCCTAGATATGCCACTCATACCCTACATGACCCCAAATAGTCCTAGGAGCCTTAAGGTAGATTCTACAAAGGTGAGGGTGATGGGCAAGGGGCCTACCTGCACAAGGATGGCACAGGCAACAAAAGAGCGTCCGATGGTAGTCGACTTCTGATCAATTGCAGTACTTGGAGGGTCGGAGGGACTTAGTAGGTAGGTTAAAACCCCTGAAGCCCATATAGTAACCCTAGTTATCCTGATTTTTAACCCACTTACTAAGGCCCCATTACCGTCCAAATAAGTTGGTGGTATTCTGATACTCTCCTTGTTTCTCACATGCTTCAAGAAGACAAAGGTAGGCATAGCGGATTATTCACATTCATGTCATAGAAACATCCAGCTATGCAGCTGCAGCACGCCACCCACCAGCAACATTAAGTGCCCCGATTCCAAACGGATGTTGATTGCTAATCCCAAGTACACAATAGCCGAAGCATTGCTGACGCAAAGTCATGTCTAGACTGCAAGACAACCCTGGACTCTGAGTCTATAAATAGGACACCAGTGACACCCAACAAGTCTATGAAGCACATCTACTTTGGGCGCAGAGCTACTGTCTAAACTCCTAGCATTCCATTAGTAACCCCTAGAATACTCTCCTATACAAACCCTACAAAAACCCTCTTTGGGGAGTTTAGACTATCGTACAGATGATCCCCAGGGCAACCTTATATGATCAAATCTCTACCCTCAGTGAGCCATAATACAGCCTAATTCCCCTGCTGAGCTTGCTACAGGCCGCTGAGACTGGTGCCAAAGGCGTGGATGGAGCTGAGGGCATGCAATTCCATAACCTTCCACTTCTGAATTGGGATCTGTGCGAGCGCCCAGCATATCAAAAACACGTGATGTAAATGCATCAGACAATTTTGGCCCGTGCCCCTGTTGCGCGAAGGGCACGTAGTTGCGGTCAGCGTGCATGTGTGCGTGTGTGGATATCACATTTCGTCTGCTTATATATATATATACATGTGGACATGTACAGCATATGTATATACTCATTTGTTAACTTATAGTATGCAGTAAACAAGTAAACAGGTCCCACGCTTTTGGAACACAACTTGGGTTCTAAGCTCCGACAAAACAGTCCAGATAGAAACAGAGCTACCTGAAATCCCGAAGCAACACATGCGCTGCAACTGCTTTCAAGCTGCCTTGTGGTCATGTCGGCTACATACCCACAAGGGAGTCGGATCAGTGGACGGATGGGAATTGCAGGCTGGTGTAGGGTTTAGGGTTTACCCTAAACCCCAAACCGCTAAACCCTAAACCCCCCTAAAACCCGACTCTTAGCGTTAAGATCTTCATGGCATGCCTTATGGAATATCTTTTTGGGGTCGGATGACAAAAATCAATGCTAAGAACCTAATTTCTGATATCGAAAACGTGGCCTTCTTCGGAGATCTCCCAGTGGCTGTACCCAATGCTTCTCTACCAAGGAGCCTGCTCCAGCACCCCTAAACTCTAAACAGTGAATAGCCTTCGGATAACTTTTCCCTCATCTCGAGTGCCAATGCCTCAAACTTGCCTGTGCTCCAACATATTCATACTTTGGGTCCTACCTCCACACAGCAACAGATGAATAATATTCTTATTACAGAAGACATATGTATACATATGTATATAGCCCTTAATATTACCCTATTATAGGCTGTTACAGGGCGGGGGCAGGACCAAAATCATACTCCAGGTGAACCCCCCCCCACTCAGTAATAGTGACTATGAGGGATAATGCTGACCATCTCAGGGATAATGCTGACCATCTCAATGTCCTCATATATTAATCCACCAATACCCTAAGGGTCCAAGGACCCAAATGATGTGGTGTTAGAACCCAAATACTACAATATTAATGGTATTTGGGCCCTAAAGCTCCATTATTTAGGTCCTTGGACCCTTAGGGTCAGGGTGGGCGGGGTTCACCTAAATCATACTTTGCATTAGGAGCTCCTTACTTGCTATCGTCTCTCAACAGTATCCTCGTAGAATCCTAACAGCCCACCTACCTTCCCTAACATTCCCCATGTGTCAATGAGTACCTAAAGGGCGCAGGGTATCCCCATTTTCGGTGCCGCGCGCAACCCAAATGGGAGTGTCAAATTGGCCCTACCAACCCTGAAGGACCTCCTGATGGCCTCCTTATATTCTCAATCTATTTCCGAGGTACCTACGAAGGGTCAAGAGTTGATGGTTTAAGCTAAGCCCTTAACCCTGGGCAAAGTGCTGCACAGTCTTCCGCCTTCTGTGTGCTCACGTGCGCTGCCCTACAGACATCTCGCAAGACCTGACTCTTCGGGATCAGGGTTTTGGGCACAAAAACTCTAATGTAAGGGCTCCGTGCGCATGGGGTTGCTAAGAATTCCCGGCTCATACAGTAGTTGGCGTATTGAGCGGGAGTTTAGGATGGACTGGGGTTGAGGGTGCGCATGAAAGAAAAAGAGCTGAGGGTAGGTGTACTTGGAGGGTCAGGGGGACTTAGTAAGTAGGTTGACACCCCCTGTAGCCCTCTAATATCCCTTGTTATCCACAGTATTAACCTACTCACTAACTCATTATAATAGTTTCCATTTTCTTTTCCGTTATTACTAGATTCAACCTTTTTTACTAAGTCCCCATGACCCTCCAAGTAGGTGATGTCGGCTCTTTGTCGCGGATCGGGGTGCAAAGAGTCTAGGTAAACTCTTAAGGCATACATCGCAAACGCGAGATACTCAGAGAGAGAGAGAGAGAAAGGCCCGTAGGAACACGGGATACAAACCCTAAACCCTAAATCCCTACACCCTAAACCCTGCTGATTGTAAGGCACTCTCCGGTTCTTGGGCGTTGTCAGAAAATCCTTTGTACTAGGTGCTTCGAGACCTAGGTCTACCACTGACAAGATACTTGGAAGGTCAGGGGGACTTAGCAAGTAGGTTTCTACCCCGATAAACCATAAAGTGTCCCCATGTGCCCCTGCTTTATGAACCTAATTACTACGTCCCCTGACCTTCAAGTAGGAGAGCATTTCAAAAATTGGTGCCCAAATTTCAGGGGGCTCCTACGCAGCTGCTTTTTGGGTTTGATGTTTTCTTTTTGGTACGAGATTATGATACACCACCATTAAACGGAGCTACGGGTACATAGTAGGGTCTAGTAGGGTCTGGGTAAG
This sequence comes from Symbiodinium pilosum, assembly GCA_905231905.1. Taxonomy (NCBI): domain Eukaryota; class Dinophyceae; order Suessiales; family Symbiodiniaceae; genus Symbiodinium; species Symbiodinium pilosum. The sequence goes on from CAJNIZ010044005.1 coordinate 107,560, forward strand.
CTTCACGCCCAGCCCAACCTTTCCCTGAGGGCTCTATAGGGTTTGGGATTTAGCGGCCCAAATAGCTACCGATACTGGAAAATCAAGTCGACAAGAAAAATGAAAAATCACATGGAAACTGGATTTATGTCGGGGCCATATTATGAGCTGTTGTCTAAACCTTAATAGCCCCTATAGTAGTCCTCTATATCATCCCCTATAAACCCTCCCTTTAAGGAGTTCAGACTATAGTACATATGAAGGAATGTAGCATCCTGAGCCGTTTGCAATATCAGTTTGAAAGTCTAATCTAATTGACATAACCCTATGCTGGAATTCCACAAAGAAGCAAGCACCATGAAAATTGGTAGCCATTTAGGCTCCTACGTCACTCTCTAACCCTAAGCCCTTAAACCCCAACCCCTACACCCTTAAACCCTGTATTCCATGGGAAACACTTCGTTAGCTTCAAGTTAACATGCTGCGACAAGTTTATGGCGGCTCCCACCGACCCCCTTCACTATGTCATATTCAGTGCCCTGAAAGATAATATTCAAGTCGCCGGTGGAAGGAGGGAGGAGAAAAATCCTACTAGCTCGAGACCACAACTCAAAGGCATTTTCAAGCAGTGGCAAGCTAATCCTGGTTTCGGCATTGTTGGACCTAACGTAGTATATTCCGCGATTTCAAGATGATTGAGAAGTCTAGGCATGGGGCCAATGTGCCAATGAGCTTGAGTTTAGGCTTTAGGGTTTAGGGCGTTAGTTCCTTAAACCCTTGAACCCCCAAACACCTGAACCTTTGAACCCTTAACCCCAAAACCATGAAGCCTTACAACCAAAAACCCGAAACGTGTCCAAGTTCCTGACCAGACGCAGAAGGTACCAGCCAAACCAAGACAATCCTGGAAGGCTTCTAGTCCCCCCCCTAAGTAGATAGCGGTTTAGGGTTTACGTAGGGTTTGAGAATTCGGGTTAATGGTTTTGAAGTCCTCTTTAGTAGATAAATGTGGAATTCCCCCAAAATTAGACTAAGATCTCCGTACGCAGCATGTTCTATGTACTTAAGGTACTTAAGGGGGACTAGACCTCAAAGCAGGATTATGGCTTTTTGGGGGCAGGTGGTTAAATTTTAGGTTTGGATTTTTTTTTGGGGGGGGGGGGCGGGGGTTCAAGGTTTTGGGGTTTTGGATTCAGAGATTGGGATTTATGTTTTAAGTTTTGGGGTGTGGGTCCTAGACGGTCCTAGGATTGCTCACACATATCTAAAATGAAGGACCGGGTCCCTGCAATCCCATTCCTTATTCACAACAGCGCAATGGTCGACAAAACCAATTCCATGCCCAAGTAAGCACGAGTCAGACAAGGGGGGGGGGGGCTTCTAGCTCTGCTGCCCGATGAATTCCTCCACCTCTTTGAATCAATGCCAACCATAATTTTTGGGGATTGTGACAAATTATAGCGTGTGCTTTTGAATTCCCCGTATAGTGTCGCTCCACAGGGTACATAATTACCCCTGAGACGGCACAAACTTTTGACAGCGTCGCCCGGCTACCCAAACAAGACTAATTACGCCTCACAGTTCCCGTTTTCTGGGTTTCTTCGATACCTTCTTGGCTACAAGATCTCACGATTAGGTTTTGCCAGCCTGAAGCGGGGGAGGAGTCTGGGGCCTTAGGGGAGTGCGGTGATCTTGCAAGCCAACTCTTCCTGCGCAGCCTTTATTTGCAGACTTCTCGCAGCGTGACATGGCAATAAGGTGAGAATGCAGACTTGTGGTCCCAAAAGAACACCCGCAACGCACAACACTCCACCCAACCAGAAACCAAACGCACCCAGGAAACCGCATCAGAACCATGTTACTTCCTGTTGTTCCCCAGAACCGTAATACGATTCAGTGCTCTGTCACATGTTCTCTCGATATCTTGGTGGTGACCAACGCATTGTAAGTTGGTGTAGGAGACTCAGGTAAACAAGCACAAACGCATTTTTTGACGGCGACTGTGTAGTCTGAACCAACAAACAACTGAACCTCCCACACAACCATGAATGATGCCTGTGGGGCGCGTTTACCCACGGCCTTGTGCCCACTCAAATAGCCAAAACAAAGTGCTATTTGTAGAGGTGAGGACCCGAAGTAGGTATCATATTTTCAAACTTAGCATCCCTCAAGCTGCCATATCCCTATATACCCTCTATGCAACTCTTATATCCCCCCATTTTCAAGCTTAGCATCCCTAAGCCTACCATATTCCTATGTACCTCTATGTAACAAGTATATCATACCCTAAGGGTCCAAGTACCTAATAATCATATACTTACCCAAAACCTGTACTATAATTACTCTTACCCAAAACCCAAGTACCTGTTTATTGGGTACATGGACCCTTTGGGATATCCCCCTTTCATAGATCCCCAGGCATTGGAGTCCCATGGCAACCCATAGTGCCTCCAACAACTGCAACGTTGCGGCTCGACAACGTGCCGTTCTCCAGCGCCTCGCGCCACACGGCTTAAGCTTAAGAGATGAGGGTTAAGGGTTTTGGGTTTAGGGTTTAGGGCTTAGGGTTTAGAGTTAAGAATACCTGGACCCCAAAAGAAGGTAAGATAATAGCCCAGAACACCTAAATATAGCCCAAAAGACCATTATTCTACATACTTTTGGGGTTCAGGTAGGGATTATGTGGGGTATATTGGGGTTATATATATAGGGATAACGGAAAAGAAAATGGAAACTACTATAATACAGGGGGGCCCCAAATAATTACCAATATCTAGGGTTCAGGGTTTTGGCATGTGGTAGTTTCTGCAAACTTCCATAAGTACTGGCGGGCATCCCCTTTTTTTTTAACTGGGATTCCCCAAAGCTCGCCCTATTTCGTTTGGAAGAAGCTTCTCAAGATGAGGGCCTGAAGCGCTAATGATTTAGAATCTTGAGTGGGTCGTGGGGAAGACTCCCCGTTTTGGAGACGTGCTAATGTAGGTCCTCAACAATCTTTAACAAAACAACATCCCCCCCTCGAATACGGAGATGACTATATGCAAATTGCAAGCCACGGCAACTTAACTTTGCAGGGCCTTGGTTAGGATTCCCCCCCATGCTACAACAGCCCCTCGTGAATCCCTGCGTGTGTAAAACTTTGTACAGCGCAGATAAACCCTAAACCCTGAACCCAAACCCTGTTGCTGCTTCGAGCAGAACCCAGGCTTTAGGGCTTGGGCTTCTTGGCTTAGGGTTCCGTTTTCAGGGTTTGCGGTGACACATGAAGTCTGCAAAGAGCCTTCAAATCTGCATACTTAAAGTTGTGTGAAGCCCTGAGTCCCATCAGACTGATACCTAAAACCCTGAGTGCCCTGAGGCCTGAGCTCACTGAAAAATCCACCCTCACAATTAAGGCCATGAGCCCCATGAGCCCCTGCAACCCTGGAGATGAGCAAGGACATCTAATTACAGGGTTTAGGGTGTAGGGTTTCCCTAAGGGTCCAAGGACCTAAATAATGGGGTTTTAGGGCCCAAATACCATTAATATTAGAATATTTGGGCTCTAAAGCCCCATTATTTGGGTCCTTGGACCCTCAGGGTGTAGAAACCCAACCACTCAGCCTTCCAAAGCCCGCAAACTGAACAAAATCTCCGGACAGCGTATTTTGTTTTACCTGAGCCCCAAAAGTATGCAGAATAATGGTCTTTTGGGCTATGTTAAGGTGTTTTGGGCTATTATTTTATCTACTAGGGGTCCAGGTAGAACCCGTGAAGACCCTTAAAGCCTGTGTTGGCAGCACCGTGTTGTTGCGCGAATGCCGCGGAAGCGAAACTGCCACATGATCAATAACAGTTGTGGGTGGGTAGCTGCCAGGTGGGTGGATACTAGGTGGGTATCCATATCAAACTCTCATACTTGAGGTCTATGTAGGCCTTTAGGGTCATTAACCCCAGATAACCCTAACCCTAAACCCTTAACCTCAAACCCAAAAACGAATAACTAAAAAACCTCAGGAATTTTCCTTGGCATGTGCGCGAAGGCCAACTTGTCAGCTTAGCGCTGGGGGTTTAGGGTTCAGTCCATAGAGTCCAAGTACCCCAATGTGGGGTCTAAGGCTTAGGGCTTGGGGTTGGGGGCTCAGGGATGGGGAGGGGGACGCTATGGGAACCCTTTTTTGGGAGGGCGCGGGAACACCATGCCAACAAAAACATGTACCAACTTCACAGCCCAGGACTCAAAATACCCTTCAAGCCCTCCCAGTTGCGAGGGCCAAAACATAAAAAAAAGTTCCCACAGCGTCCCTTTCTTTAGGGATAAGGGTCTAGGGCCTAAGGGTCTAGAAGGATTAGTGATAATTCAGAATCAAATTGAGAAGAAACTGGAAAAAGGACATGACATGGAAACTGGGGTTAGATCCAGGTCCAAGTGCCTAAAAAGTAGAACTGCCCAGTTCATGTAACATCTATAGAGTGTAGGGCCTAGGGTATGTACTATTTACTGATTCAGAGCTCCAGGGTGAGTTCCAAGTACAAAAAACAAACAATAGCAACAATACATATACATACATATATATATACATGGGAATACATGGGGCGGGGGGGGGATGGAGCCCTTTTTTGGGTACCACTGAGTATTAAGTAACGTAATATAGTCTATGCCCAGCAAGGGTCTATAATTTGGAGATGTCCCATCTGAAGCACACACTGAGCCGCTATGCAGGTATGTGGGCCACAGCTATCTACCACTTAGGTACCCGGACCCTTAGGCAAGGATGAATTGGCATTACCCTCCTGTCTGCCCTATAGATCCCACAATCAAGCCCCTCATATCATGTAGCTGGGGCCGGGGCATATGTACAAGGATTGAACTTCATCATTGAGTTATGTTATGCCCACTCTGGTTGATATTGTAATCCAGTCAGCTTCTCCCTGCATAACCTAATGCAGTCCACATCCACCAGAAAAAGAATGCCCTGGTCGTATCCTCCTATGAACCAGAAACGCCATTCAACGACACTACCAGTCCGCACACCCGAAAACCAGGTGAGAATGCCAAAGTAGTACGTTTGAATGCAGAGTGGCTTCTCAGTTTAGGTAGATACAATACTCCAAATTTGCAATGCGGATACAGACAAAACGATAGCTACCCTGTTCACTTAGGGTGTGATAGCACGAGTAAGCAGCTAACCATCTAACTAGCTAACCAAGGGGCATGCGTTTGACTTGGTGCGGACAATTCGCCATTCAAGCTCTGAGGCTCCGTGCAATGATGCTTATGGAAGTAGTAAATCACGGCCTTACATCCATTTCTGTAGTTTACAGGGCGGGTTCTCTCTCATTTCTCTCAAATAGATGAGTCAGAACACCACTTCAACGTCATCATCACAACTCTAAGAGGCGGCAACACGCCTTCAACAGCGCGGCGTGACAACGCGGCTTGCAGCAGCACCTGGCTCTGGCTCCCGAACTCGTGTAACTGGGTTGGCCCCTAAAACCCTTTGAAAAATGTTAGTATATAGGGTCCCGCTATTAAATATCCCAGGGGCCTACCCAGGTAATCCCTCATGCGTGAAATCTCGTGTTTTCTCAAGAGCGTGTTTTCTCAAGATCGTGTTCTCTCAAAAGCCCCCAGATACTGCCCTCCGACCCGTCCAAAACTCTTCTGGTTAAAAAAAGCTAGAGGCGACTAGAGCCATCATGAACGGGTAAAGCTCATGCTGCTTGGGCTTTTGTCAGGTTGTTCGACTGCCATAGCCCTTAGCAAACGCCTTAGTAGGGACTGCTGTAACCTCTTTGCAACCTCCATATACGGATAAGGTCCCTAAACCCAACTTACCTTGAGAACCCCGAGCTGGGGGCGTGTAGGGAGAGATCATGCTGCGGCTGCATGTGAGCTATAATGAAAAAAGGGAGTATATAGGGGGCTATTATAGGGTTTTTAAGTGGGATAATATATCGACTATGGCTCATGCAGGGGTGACAAAACAATCATTGACCCTAGAACCCCTGCACCCTCCCCCAAACTAGGATTGAGGGCTTAGGGGCCCTAAACCCTGGACAATACTATGGAACCCAATATACTCCTCTTTCAAGAGGACGGCAGTCTTATAGGGGCTTTGGAAGGGTTCCATTAGCCTTGCAAAAATACTTAATTGCCTAAGTAACCACAATTCCTAGCCTGCTATTGTAAACATACACTCTACAACCCAGTAACCCACCATATGGGCCGCTGCGCCAGTTTTCTCCGCCGAGGCATCTGAAACCCTAGGCCTTCAACCCCAAACCCTAAACCCGAAACCACAAACCCGAAACCCCAATCCCTAAACCCTTAACCCCAAACCCTAAACCCTAACCTGGGTCCCGTGAGACTGATACCGAAATTCCGGAGCACTGTAAACTCTAAGCCTGAGACCAGCGAAAAGTCAATCCTTAAACCTGTGGTCCCCTTTGACCTATATTAACACTAATGTATTATGACAATCCTTAGGGCTTTATTGTAATAAATTCTAAAGAATATTTCTGGATATTCCTTACGGCTTTATTAAGATATATTCTAAATGCAGTACAGAACTCCACACTGAAGCCAAAGCCCTCATGACTTCAGGCCCGCGCAACCCGAGACTCAACAGCCTTGACTCCCCACAACACATCCTGGAACTCCTGAGAACATATAGTCCCCCTTAGGGTTTAGGGGTTTAGGGTTTTAGGGTTTAGGGTAAGTAGATAGGAGTTATTATAGGGTTTACATAGGGATAGTGTAAAAGAAAATGGAAACTACTACTATATCATAATAGCGTATATATTGGGGTTTTAGTCCCCCTTAAATAGATAGAATATGGTGTATATGGGGATCTTATTGTAATATATCCAAAGCCATATTCGATCTACTTAAGGGGGACTGTAATACACTAGCTCCTTTAAAGAACCTTCAATGCCTGGAGCCCTGTAAACTGGGTCAAACCATTTAGGTTGTACTTTGGGTGCTGCCCCCCCCTTCAGTAACAGCTGGATAATAATTATAGTATGGTTATATATACCCCTTAATAGAACCCCTGATATTGACTGTTACTGGCGGGGGGGGGGGCAGTACCCAAGTTGTACTTTAGTGCTGAGCCCTGCAAGCCTGTTGTCGGATCAGCGCTGCTCGCGTTTGGTGACGAGAAGACCCTGCGAGGCCACGTTAAAATCACAATGGATCCCAACCCGATTTTTCCAAATTAAGTAGTATAGAATCTAAGCCCCAAGGGCTTCACCTAGGGATGCTTTCAGGTCTATGTACATACTGCTTAGGCATTTGGACCCTTGACTCTGGCGCAAGGAATTGTCGCTTACAACGATATGACACGTCCTGGCTGCCCTCGGCCCCACAATGAGCCATGATATGAGTTACAATCGGGTTTACCCTAGGGATCCATGTACACAAATATTACCTACATTGGGCCCTAAAGTCTGTAAATATTACCTACATTGGGCTATTTGGATCCCTAGGGTTAGGGTTCAGAGTATTATATCCAGATAAGCACGTAATGGACATGGGTTTCTATTGGGGACTACATTCAGGACCATACTAAACTACAAGCGGGATCACTACATCCACTGCTATGGGCCCCTTCATCATGCGCTTAAATATTGACAGTAGCTGATGTCATCTAACCAGAATACTTGGCTGGCGCGTTCCATCTATCCAACGAGGACTTAGCTTCGAGTTATCTTCTAACCCTTACGTCACTGGGCTGAAAACACAAGACTGCATTCTTGGCCATGGCTTCTCATGGTAGGTAGGTAAATGCTAAACTCTAAACGAGTGCCTCTAGGGAAAGCCAGAAACTAGTCCTAACAATTATACATTTTCCTGGTATTTAGTGGTTTGTAAGAGCCATCACCCCAAGGGTCCATGTAGCTTTTTGGTATATACTTGGGTCTTAAAGTAAGTATATGGGAACCTCTTTCGGCCCTCAGTGTATACCATATGCCTACATGGACCCTTAGGATGAATGAGCACTTTCCAAATCCTTCTATGAGTCTGGCTACGACTGGTGCCTGCCAGAGGGCCTGCCCCAACCACTGCCATGGCGTTGCGTGTGGGGTTTAGGGTTTAGGTTCGGGGTTACCTTCCCTGGAACCCTGGTAGAAATCAAAATGTCAGCGGGCTTCTGGAGGGTAGTAGACGACGCGCCACTGTCGAGGATTTTCAAATGGCCTCTGCCAGGGAAGTTCGAACCCTGTCAGTGCTTGCGCCACGCGGATACCGAGTCTGGACAGGGTTTGGGGTGTTTCTACACCATGGTGAATATTTCTGGCTGGGAGTGTATTGTTTTTGCAGTTGCGCGAGGCGTGCGGAGCAAAAGCGCCAATGATTCTTAAGCAGCTACAATCAGAAGCCTACTGGGAAGCTACTCAATGCACGTGAGGCTACTGAGGCTACCCTGTCAGGCCGTTTTCCCAGGCTTGAGCGGAAGCGCGAGTGCCAATCCAATTGCTTGCTTCATTTAGCCTTTGCGGCGCCTGCTTTTCCACGTAATCTCGCATGCTGGCTTACCTTCCCTAAGGGTCCAAGGACCTAAATAATGGGGTTGTAGGGCCCAAACACCATTAATATTATGGTATTTGGGGTCTAAAACCCCATTATTTGGGTCCTTGGACCCTCAGGGCTTCGAATGCCAGCATATGTGCAGAGTTTGTGGGTGGCCGTTCTCACTATATTCTCACGTGCTCTTTTCAAATCATGAAGCTGTATAAGCCCTATATGGGTGCTCCAGACAAGCCGTAGCAGACAATCGTCTTGCAATGTCACCCCGGTAGCAGGTTCGAGGTTAATAAATAGGTTCACAAGAAACTTCAAGGCACACAGGCAAAATTCGAGGCTACACATGGCACTACAAAAATGGAATGTAGTGCTGCTTCCACCTCAAAACAATGTTGCGCTCCTCAACATAACACCATACACAGAGAAGACGCCAACATGGTCGCAGGACATGTGTTCCCGTGTGTGAGAAGAACCGGAAAATGCTATGTAGGGAACTTACAGCGCAGATGCCAAGGAAGCATGCAGCCGTGTAAGATAAACGGTTTATTATTTGGTGCTAGCAGTTGTGCCTATCTTCAACGCACAACTTGACCGCGGTCCGTCTGCAACGAAAGAGGCACGAATCCCGCAGAATTAATTTGGATTTTAAAGTCACAATCTGGAAGGGCATATTTGGCTTTTGGTGCAACATAATGCAAGTTAGGACCCCAATGCACAGACACACCAAGCTCCTCACTAAACAAACGTATGGTTGTTTTGAACCATCCGTCTTGCGATATGTTTTGGTCTTACGGGATGCCTTCTCACTCTTCCGTTCCGTAAGGGGAGCAAGTTGACTATCCCCGAACTCCCTTGAATAGCTCTAAGACACAGAGCAACCCCAACCCCCGTACGCTTGTTTCAGGAGACTCATGTGGTCTTTGAGACATTGTAGACTCTTTATAGGTACTAGCTGTTCAGCCACAAGATGAAGGAATGCTTCATCCTAAGCCCTAGGCCCAGCCCCACTACTCGAGTCCGTTGGGTGCTGAAGACAGCCAAGACCAGCTCCCCGCTGAAAAGCACACGTTTTTTTTTGTGAGAAATTGGGTCCAAATCCAGAGTTGCTGATCACTTCTGAACGGGGTAGCGCTTCTGGGCGTCATCCCAGCTTGTCCTCTGTCTTCATGGGCTGGGCACAGGGCACGCCCAAATGCTTCGCGGAAGTCGAAGACTACAGGTACAAGTGGGAATGATGAGGATACGTGTAAAGCTCTGACGGGCCTCATTTGGTGCCTTGCTGTGGGGTCCTCACGTGATGCCAGGTTCATCCTACAACCCTAAAACCCGAAGTTGTGTTGTAACGATACACGCAAAATCCGTGCCTCGGATCCGAAGTAACCTAGGTCTAAAACGATCCTTTTTTTTTGGACTTTTTAAAGCTCCACAAAGGGAGAAACAAGGTTTACTCAGCACCCCTAAACCTGAATTTAAACCTCCAAGAAAGGGGGGAAAAGCTTGCTCAACATCCCTAAACCAAAAAAAAACAAACCCCCCCAAACCCTAAACATCCCTGGTGTCCTCCCTGAGCAGAGTTCGTCCAGAAGCTCTCCGACCTGAGCCGCAGGCAGCCGGATCTGCCTCAGCACCGCAAGCGCGAGGTTTAAAGGTTGGAGGCTTTAGAGTTTAAGGCTTAGGGTATAGGTGCAAGGTTTAAAGGTTTGAGGCTTTAAAGGTCTGTGAGCGTTAAGGTTCAAAGGTTCGAGGTTTTCAGGGCTTTAGAAGTTGAAGGTTTAAGGGCTTCAAAGTTTAAAAGCTTAAAGGCTTTAAGGTTTGAGGGTTACGGGTATGAGGGCGGAGCGATTAGGAACTCGGGGCCTAGCAGTGTAGGTTGTCAGGGTTTTGTGGTTTAGGGCCCCATTAGCTAATGAGAATATGCTTCTCGAAAATCCAAAACAAAATCACAGTTATCCCACAACCCCAAATACCCAATTGCTGGGAACTGAGATCTAAACAGGGGCCGCAGGGATGCATCACAGAATTACTTGCACCCTTGCAGTTTGTTAGGCATAGTTGAGGTAAAGGGGCTAACAAGGAATTGTCGGAAGTGCGTACTTTGGCTACCACGGCTGTACTTGCACCTGGGCCCAGGAAAAAGCCTCTCCGCAGGGTGCTCTCCTAAATCATGCGGCCATAACCCATCATGATGGATTATGTGAGGTGAAATAAAGCTCTGCCATAAGAAGGCGATGATATGATACCACTTTTTCACTGGCTCTCAGCGGTTCGTCCTGTCAACCGTACAGCATCTCGCAGCCCACTTCCCAAACCCTCAACCCCAAACCCTTGGGTATAGGGCTTAGCGTTTCCCCAAGCCTCAACCCCAAACCTTCAACCGCAAACTCCAAACCCTAAACCCTCAACCCCAAACCCTAAACCCTCAAACTCTAAACCCCAAACCCTAAGCCCTGTAGCGGCCCCAAAGAACCTCCTGAAGGCTCCTCGCGGATCTACGCCCTACACCCAAACCCCAGCCCGAAGGGTCCATCATACAATACCAGGGTTTAGGGCTTAGGGGGGTGAAATGTCAGAAGACCCTAGGGCTCCCAATTACCTAAATAGCAGGTTACTGGGCTATAAAGAACCTAGAATCCGTTCTTTGGGTAACTGAAGCCCTAGGGATAATCAGTCACTTTGATTCGGGTTCTTATACTATGCATCGTTCATAAGCTTTGGGGGAGTATCTGATAACTGTATACTTTGTACTGTCAGGGTTTACACTACGCAATACTCGCGGGGTCCCTACTAACATACAGCAAGCCTGCCCTAGGCAGTTGAACATGCTTTGCCCATAGGGTCTTACACTCTACCATGCCTCGGGGTGTAGCAAAGTCAATTTGCGTACCTGCACGTAGACAGAATCCAGTCCGCTCAACAATTTGTCGCCCATGAAAGTCAAGAAACTACCCTTAACCCTAACCCCTAAACGAACGGCACGTAGTTCAGGGCTGTCAAGGATAGGATAAGATTACAAGCTGGTTGTTGCGTGTGGCTGCCAGAAGTTACCCGCATGTATACTAATTTTGCCGCTTAAAGGTCCTTAACTATACCAAGGGTTAATATATGCGCGTATATATTGGCCCCTATTTTGGGGACCGTGTAGTTTGCAATCTCTAACAGGCGTGGCAGGCTAAACCCTTTAGGAGTTTGGGGTTAAGGGCAATGAGAGATGACATTTAAGGCCCAATCTCTCCAACATGAATCTCGAGGGGTTCCGATCCTGAGCCGCTGAGCTACGGGGAAAAGTGATTTTCTGAGCAAGGCCTGGCCTCAAATACCCAAATTTCAGTTTCCCAAAATTAGGGGTACCTTTTTGGGGGTCCCCATAATAAGGATTACAGTATTTTGGGGTCTATATTGGGGTCCCCTTATTTAGGGAAGCTACCAAATATTGGAGGCGTAAGTCCAAAATGTTACAATCTTACGCAATGGCACTTGGCACCTTGAACCCCAGCACTTCGGTACTTCCAAAAATGTGGCCCCCCATAGATCAGTTTGCCTACAAAGAGATCCACAAAAATGCGGCCCCCAACATGTAAGGCTGTAATCCGTTGTTTGCTTACAAGGAGATCAAGAACGTGTGGGAAAATGCTGAGCTTGGACCCTAACCCCTATGTAATTGTAAGGAGTTCAGACTATAGCCTCATGTGGAAGTTTTCCTAAGTTACTGTTCCCAAAATGGCGGAAATGTATATAGGGCCCCGTATTATAATAGGAACCTAAATATAGGACCCCGCATTGACAGTAATTTAGGACAATCCCCATGTAGTTCTGCCCTGAGACGCGGGCACCATGGAGTCCCGCTCGCGAAGCGTGACCGTACTGTCCTATGGGTCGCACGTTGATGCTAAGAGTTTAGAGCTTGGGGTTTAGGGCCTGTAGAGTTTAGAGCTTAGGGCCTCAGGATGTGGGTTTAGGGCTTATATAGGCCTTAGAACAGGGTTTAAGGTTCATAGGGGCTAGGGCATACGAGTTGGGGCTTAGGGCGTAGGGTTTCATGATAAAAGACAACCGGAAAAAGTCTCGCGCCCGAGGTGACTACGTTGCCACTCTGCAAATGATGATTGCGAGCTTGCGGAAAGTCTCAACATCATCACTGACCTCGGCTGTGGCAATTACAATACCACTTCACTTCACCCCTGAGCCTCGACACTGCGCATCGCATGCTCAGAGCCCCTTACCCAAATTCCTTCTGGTGTCTACTTGGAGGGCCAGGTGGACATGAAAAGTAGGGTAGCTCATTCATAGCCCGGTTATCCCCACTATCAATCACTTACTAATTACTAGGTCCCCCCGACCGTCCAAGTAAAAATGGCACCCCAACCACCGCTGGTGACTAGAGTTCCCATATAAACTGTGAAAACACCACTGTTACTGTAAGGGTTCCCCTACCGCAATCCACCAATGTTCCACCCTCGCTACGTTCACCCTTGATGTGCTTTAACTAGCGGTAACTCCGTAAACTACCAATAGGCGAACCTAGAGTGGTAATATAGAGCACGGCGGAAGGGACCTAAACTGTAATCCTGAATCTTAAGCCCTAAGCCCTCCCGAAACCCTGAACCCCTAAGGCACTAAGGCTAGGGCACCACTAGCCTAAACCCCAAACGTAAAGCACCCCGTGGGCTCCCAGAGCCTACGACCCTGGAGCTGCAAGTCTATATATATATATATTTATGTATATAGAGTTCAAGGTTTAAGGGCTTTGGATTTAGGATTTACGGTCTACGGTATTAGTATTTTATTGTTAGTCTTGTTGCTATTGTTGTTATACCTATAATAGCATTGGACCCTAAACTCTATCAGGTTGATTGACTTAACTGGCATTGGACCCTAAAATCTATAAACATCACCGACATTAGATCCAAAAAGCTCTCAATGTTGCTTTCATTAGGCCCTATAGCAAACATTCGTTGTAAATATTACCTAGATTGGGGGTTTGGAGCCTCGGGGCAAGCAGGATAAATAGAAAACGCCCGGCAATCCATGACTTGAAGTCCACGTACCCCTACAGTAGGTTCCGAGCTTGTGACCCCTCAAAAGTTTGCCCCAAACCCTAGACCCTGAAACCCTAAACCCTACTGGTTTCTACCGCATGGCAGTCCTCCAGACTTGTGAAATCAATTGTGCACGCAAACGGGATACCGAGCTCGTCGTTTCGGGCATACCTCCAGAAAAGTCATGCACCAACATTCCCGAAACATCCGAACAGCCCAAAGCAGGTACTAGTCATGGTCTTCAGGGCCCAAAGTATGCATATCACAGACGTGGATGCGAGGGATTTAGGCCAAAGGTTTTCTTGCAAGTTCATGAATGGCTTTATCTGGGGGGGCTTTCGTGCAATAGCTATGAATACATGAGACTTGCAGCCTTGTGTCGGGATGCTAAAAGCCATACTTTGACTAGCCCTGAACCTCCAAGCAGGGCTTAAGTAGTTTATGGCCTAGGTTGCTCAGGCAATCTGTGGGAAATTTGGCACCCACTGGCTCCTTGGGCTACCAAAATTGATGTAGTTCCCGGTGTTGGACGTATGGAGCTGCAGGATTTCTTCCATGTACGGTACGTCACATGCTGGGGTAGCATTAAGCATAGTGATCTCACAGGAGCTGAGGCAATAACAAAGTACGGAAAGTTTCCAGACCTACACACTAACTAACACCATCCTTGTTGCGGCACTCGACATAAGGGGACGCCCATATTGAGCCTAGGTCTTAGTATTGACAAACACACAGAAGGTTATACCGAGAGTTAAGACCATTCACAACCCTTAGGACGCTAAGGGGGGAATGAGAGATCATACAGTGTGAGCCGCATTGGCCATTCACCTTCAGCAGTGACATCCAAAACCCTCAACCCTGAACTAAGATCCTTTCTCTTCAGGATCTAGGCTTGGAAGCCTAGGTGGACTGCTCAAATGGGATCAGGTTTACAGGTCACTTTTGGTGGGGCATGCCCAGAACCTCCACAGCAATGATATTGTCAACCCTAAACCCTAAACCGAGAACACACAACATTGTCGCTACATTACACCACAAAAGGTACCCTTTAAAAGGGTTTTTATAAGGGTTATATAGGGGTATATAAGTATTTAGGGTTTAGGGTTGCCCGAAGTTAGGGGTTCCTTTTGGGGTCCCCCATAATCAGGATTATAGTATTTGAGCTGCAGATGCTTCTCGAACGAGACAGTCCCAACTCCTAACGTGTCGAAACCTCTAGGCAAATGTTGTTCATGCAACAGCTTGACTGTTTGTGCGGGAAGAGGACAACATCAAACTTTGGCTTGCGTGTCGCAAAGGATGCAAAACCTCTTCCGCCTCAGGTAATGTGTATGAAACATTCGGACGAAGAGCTTGCTTGCTTTTGGGGACATGTTTTTTACACGGCAGACCTTCACTCTCATCTTTTGGAGATGTGAGCCCTGTCTATGTGCGCATTGTACCGGATTGAAGGATGGATTATTCAATCAGCTCAACACCTGCTGCGTGGAACTTTCAAGCGCGCCATATATATATATATGTACATATACATATATAGTGCTCTCACGCCTCTTTCCAAGCGTTGCGTTGCTGTCATCCACCATGCAGGTGTGGCCCAACTCTGTGACCTCAGTGGATCATCACACGTGCACTGTTTTGATGACTTACAGCTTACACTTGTAGCTGGGAAACTGCTGTGTGGAAAGATGACCCAGAACATAGACGCGTTCAAGTCAACTGTCCTTAAACCGGGCGAAGTTCTACTCCCAAGAATTAGCACACGGTTCAGTCAGCAACAGGGCAAACGATTTGAGGAAAGATATAGTCTCAAGCTATGTTGCAGGGGCTGCAGCCGCGGGCAATAGCGGACCCCAACCATCCATTCTTATGTAGGAATCTCTCGAAACGTAAGTTGTTGCGGTCCGAGAGAGTTAGGGAGAGACCTCCAAAGAAAAACAACAACAAGTGGGCTGTGGACCTTGATTGCATCTCAGGCCCCCAAATGCAGACCCTACAACTGTTTTCTACACGTCAACAGCGGCTAACACATATCTCTTCCACAAAGCTGAATCAAAAGACTAGTGCACCTAGGATGCTACACCACAAGCTTGAACGTCTGGCTCAATATCCCTGAACCTTAAATCTTCAGATTTAACACCCTAGACCCTAAACCCTATGCCCTAAACCCTATGCCCTCAACCTGAACTCCTAAACCATAAATCCTAACCCCTTAACCCTCAGTCCGAAACCCTGAATCCTAAACCCAATGCCCTGTACCCGAACTCCTAAACCATAAATACTAAACCCCAAAACCTTAGTCCTAAACCCTCAATCCTAAACCCTAAACCCTAAATTCTAACCCCTAAAAACCACTGAGATTCTGGCCTGGCTCTGCATGGTGTACATTAGCCTTAGTGTTTGCAGACAGGGTTTAGGGTTGAGGGCAGGGGAGCTTAATAACTGGGTTAACAAAGGGGATAACTGAGGGGAATATACGGCTAAATTGAGTTCTTAACCTACCTACTAAGCCCTGACCCTCCAAGAAATCTAGAGGTCCCGAAAGGTTTAGTGGAGACGTATTCACGCAGTGGTGCGAAAATCTCGCTTTAGATGATGGTCTTTCACTATGCCCCATACTTTTGCAGCATCCCATCATAAGGGCGCAACGTCCCCCCAAAAAGGCAGCAGTATCATGTGGGTCTAGGTTAACACGAGGAATCATTTGAGCCTAGGATGAATATGGGGTGCGTCCGTCCTTTTGTCCGTCAAGACGCACGACAAATGAAGTAGTGCAAAAGGATAACGATGAAGGATTAAGGGCTTCCGTTCAAAGCTGAAGTGGTTTCAGGGCTTTAGGATGCCGTAGATCAAGCTCTCCAACATTGCACACAAAACTGCTTACAAACGTCCAGGCTGCATGCAAAGACGCGTACCTGTATCGTTTCACATTTTTGCCAGCTCCGCTATCAAGTTGACACGACTGTGGGATCACAACGCTGGAAATCGAAAGACAATCAGAAAATGTTACCCCAACGCCCTCTCCAACAAGGTTCCCCCTTTTCTTGGGATGGCCCCAATTGTCATCAATATCACTAATCGCCACAGGATACCGCGAAAGAGCGGATTGCTGACTGCATCATCTGGCGTTCAATCGTTTTGCTCCGGCCCATGTGATGTCGTTTCAAGATCGATACCTCTCCCTAAGTGTCCAAGGACCCAAATAAGAGGGTTTCAGGGCCAAAATACCACTAATATTGTAGTATTTAGGCCCTGAAACCCTATTATTTGGGTCCTTGGACCCGTGGGGTGCCCATGCGTCCACAAGGAACTGCTGTTGACAACAAGGGTCTGGAAGCTGCAAAGTAAGTCAAAGTGGCTTTGAGCAGCTTAATGTGGCTTTAAGCGGCTTAGGGTGGTTTAGAGTTTCAGGAAGGTTCAGGGTTTAATGTTCACGGTTTAGGGTTTACACTGATATAGCGAGGGACGCAGAAATCACATAGGGGTTTCCCAAAACAGGGGGTCCCTCTTTTGAGGGTTCCCATGGTACGGCTCATAATATTTTGGGGGCCTATATTGGGGTTCCCCTATTTAGGGAAGCTACCACATCTATCAAGGGCATAATCCAGAAGGGCGTTACCATAGCACCGCCCTGGACCCTGAAACATAAGCCCTAACCTTGTAGAGCTATTTGTTGCTGGTCCTTGGGCTAAGTATCCCTGAAAACATGTCTAACTTGGGGATCCGACATCACAAGCTGACAGCTTCATCCTATAAGCCTTAAAATGCGCTTGTATATCCCTATACACGGGTAGGATAGCTCCCTAAATATCCTATATGTAGGTACTTGGGACTCTCAACCCTAAACCCCACCCCCGCAGCCGTGAGACTCAGGATACTTCTCGTCACGCTGAATCCTTTGATCCTGCAAAGGAGTACTGAGCTAAACCGGGGTGATATAAGGGTAGTACAGGGATTATAGGAATCATGGAGAATCAATGGCAAAAGCACGTGGAAAATGACATAGAAATCCTGGGAGAGTTTAAGCATGGTCTTTATACGGTAGGACGTCAAGATCATGGTCCCACCTTGAGTACCCTAAATATTGGTGGACAGTATTATCATGGAGGCCCAACATTGAGCATTATTTGAACAACCTGCCACATGAGTGCCACAAAGTGCAGATGATACGTGTGTCTGGCGCCCCTGCTAAGTGCCTGCGCTGATAGAAAGTCACAGCGTTGCATGCACAATGCCAGCACTTATGCAAGACGGCGCGCCGCGCCGGAAATGTCAGCGAAGGCATGAATTTTCAATCTCCGAATAATACCATCTAGGTCCGGGTGGCCTACGCTGTCGCGGGCATTTCGGATTTAGTGCGGCAATCGTTGAAACGCATACGCATAACAAGTAGGGGGCAGTTAGCACAGAAGCCGTAGGGGTATCCTAGCCCAAAAAACAAGTAGAGTTATAAGGACAAAACAACGTGAGTTAGCTATCCATGAATCTGGGAAACAGACCTTACCCAGAACCTCCTATGTAGTTCGTGTTTTGGCAAACCAAGAAACTACAACAAACCCTAAAACAACTACGTAGGAGCCCTTGGGTATGAACCCCCATGCCCTACATAGCCCCTATAAACCCTTACATACCCTTAAAGCTCCAAGAAGACCCTACACCCCAAACGGCTGTCATTGCAGACCTGTGGAAGGATTGTCATCTTGTACGGCGCGATCGCAGACCTGAGGCAGAAGAGAATCACAGAGACTGAGACTGCAAGCGAGCTTGAGATTCATTCAGGGTTTAGGCTTTAGGAATTGGGTTTAGGGTAGAACTCCCTAAGGCTTTTGAAAAGGCATCTCTTGGGAAGTGGAATTGTTCAGGGGCTTAATCTACCAGATTGCAACTGGGATACTTTTGGGATTTCCAATGGTTTTGCATGCGGGCAAGCTGAGTCAGACGCACTTGCTATGACAAATTCGGTGTTCGTGACACCTGGGGTCCCTACTACCTTGCTAGAGAAACTGAACTTCAAGCTCAACTGCGGTATATACAGGATTCACTGTAACTGGCTCTGAGAAAGCTGCGGTAAACTCTTTGCCGCTTATGTGCCATTAGAGCTCAGGCTCCGTTGTAAATTGGGTATTTCTCACAACAGTCCTTATAATTATAGAATCTGAATCAAGACTCATAATCTCCCATATCCCCTGTATTACATCAGGGGCTCTTTGGGGAAGCACCCCACTTCAATGGGGATACTTCAAACGGCCCTTGGACTACCAAGTCTTTGTGTAATGCGCACGGTCTAGGGTTTGAGGCTAAAGGCTTAGGGTTCGGACCCTAGGACCTTTCAATAGTATCGAGTCTGCGCATTTTCCTGGATCCCTAGGGTAATGACCCCAAGAAATTCAGGCCCGTACGGGAATGCCAAGACACCCCGTGTCTGCTTTTCATCGCTCGAATCCTTCCGTGCTGGGGTCTATGACCTACTACGGTTTAGGGTTTAGGTTCCCCAGCAACCCCTTAAAATCAGGGTACCGATTTTCTTAATGCTCACCTTTAATAAGGAGACCAAAAAATACAAAAGGGGAAAAAGGTAGGTTTGGGGTACGTGACCAACTTAGCATGAACACGCCCTGCAGATCGTCCAAGCCTTCCTCCCCAATCCTTCATTAGACCAGGGAAATTTAGAATAACTTCAGTTCCCAATTTGAAGCCATTTTGGTCCTATTCCCTGTATTAACCACCATTTAGGGTGAGGTCGGGTGAGGTCGCTTTAAATCGCCCAGTTAGACTTCCTGGCTCAGGCAGAGTCGGGGAGCGGAAAGTTTCGTAATCCCTGTAGAAACACCATATGGGTGG